>JAQBSW010001120.1:0-149198 GCA_029291075.1 Eudiplozoon nipponicum
AGTCAGTTTGCCGTCGTATTCTGATGATAATCATCATGGAAGGTTGAAACGCGTCAGTGCGTGCGACTGGCGATATTTTGTCACGTTGTTCGACGACTGATTAAAAACAATGGGATTGGTGGTTACTTCAAGCGCGCAAACTTGATTTAAGGAATTCACACTAAACAAAGACAAATGTTGATTACGTATAACAGATTAAATATGTCAAAAGCAACTTTAATGCATGTCTGGTTCCAACCCACACATGCATTTTAACGAAAGATCACTGCTACCACCTGCTTCCTTGTCGCACATGTGTCTATACCAGTTTAGGTGGGCTTTTGGTCACGTGGGTATACATGTTGCTTCGTCGCGTTCAATATGGCCATCGTAGCCTCTTCGTTTGTATCTCCTCAGAGGCAATCGCTCAGGACCTTTAGTCGCACCAAAGTTATCGTTGAAGCAACGCGTGTGCAACGAGTCTCCACCATTGATACGCCTTTAGTTAACGCGTAGTGAAGCCTACGCTGTGGATACTCCACGACTTCCAGTATTTCGTCGGCTAAGGCGGCACACGAGAACCAGCAAATGCTGCGTTTAGTGGGCCAAACAAACGTTGGCGTCTTCCGCTTCGATTAATGCGGCTGAACAAAGGCTGTCGCGCGACATTCGAGCAGAAGTATTGGCGTTTTCTGCGCCAAAACACGTGGATAGAATACAATTTGGCTGAAGCTAGGCAGGATATATGAAAACAGCGGCTGGATGTTTCTCGTCTGCCCAACTGCAATGCGTGTAGAAAACTTCGTGTAGCCTAGGCAACACGAGCCGAGCAGCACAGCCATTGAGAAAGTGCCGATAAACTCGAAGGTTTATTCTGTTCCAGTGCATTCGCTGAAGAACGAAAGAGGCTTAGAAACGACAGCTCAAATAACCTGCGCTCACGTGGGCATTTGCCGTTTATGCACCTAGATTTAGAATATTGATTTTTAATCCAAACACCAAAAAAGAAACACGGCAAATACAACTAAAATTCACCAGCACGAATGTTGATGTGTTGCCATGCAGTGAACGGTAGATAGATTTCACCTTGCATTGAAACACAAATAAGGATAAGCAGAGGAAGGTTGACGTCATTTTCAGGTATGTTGACGCATTCTGTTCCAAAACACTGGCATCGGAGATGTCAGCCGGAAATCACCTATGCGAATGTAGGCATGTTGTGCTCCAGAACTTGGATCGTGGCATTCACTTTAGTTTAAGCTAACGAAGAGGACTGGACAAGGCACACCGCAGTCAATAATGCGCCTGCTGGCCTCGTCTACTCCAGTCCACGGCAGAGACAATATGCTTTGGCGCTAGCAACACGAGCCAATCAGCAAAGGTAGCTGGGAGTCATCTGCACGTATGTTAACAAACTCTGCTTCAACACACGAGGATAGAATACACATTGGTACAAGGCATGTCAGACGACCAGCGATGGCAAACAGAATTCCAGCGTGAGAATGTTGGCTGTAGGACTGCGACACACTTTGTCTTAAGTAAACGAAGAGGACCGGCGAAGGTGCACCGTAGTCAATAATATTGCTGCTCGCGTTTTCTAGGGAAGTCCAAAACACCCTTCTTGAGCAATCCATAGAGGACCAACACAACAAGTTGACAATCATTCGTCATCACGTTGGAGTGTTCCCTTTCAACAAGACGACGAGCAAAGTCAAATGGTTTTCTGCAAGGCGCATTTTGGTATTTCCGGCTACAAAACACGTGGAACGGCTTGTGCAAAAGAAAAGAGAGCCGGAGCGCACGGTAGAAGCTTAAAAGTGCACAGGTTGGTCTTCTGGAGATTTTCAGTTGAGTGACACGCATACCGCAGGTTTCTGGCTTGAAATTTGTCTTTTTTTATGAAAGACATTTAGCGAAGCGATATGTCGACAATAAATTGTTGAAGTTGACTACAAATTATTATTCTTATTAAATATTACGGGAAGGATCTTAGATTCGTTTCAGGTAATAACCGTGCATATTCTGTTTTCAAGGCCTTAATTTTCGGAAAAGTACGTTTTGGCAATCAGTGAGACGGTGAGCCTACAATCTTTTTTGTAACAAATTTTATTTTAATATAATGGATAACAGTAATAAGTGTGGGGATACAGAGCAGTTAACCAGAGGACTTAAGGAATTAGGTGCTGAGGAATTTAGCTGTTCTAAGTTAGATGATAATTCCGTGTATATGGGTTACGAAACTTGTGCATCAATAGGACGACAAGGATAAATGCAATCCCAATTTTGGCGCATTTTACGTTTCACAATTCCGAAAACAGTTGTCAAATCTTATCATGTCAAAATGTTGGGCAGATAAAACGTAGAAATGGCGCACAGTAAATTAAAACTAAATTTAATTCAATCTCTGAGCAGACAACTTGATACTCCACGAAAAAGACTTTTTTATTCTGCAATCACTGTTTATTTACAGATTAAACGAACAATTGGAAACGTGAAATAAAGGAATAATTGGTATATTAAAGCAATTTAAAAAAATAACTATTTAACATGAGATCTTAACTCGACTGGAATACCTGATTCTTTACATTGTTTATTTAGAAAAGTGAATGTGTGCTAAATTCTATTATACAATTATAATCCGGAAGCCAAAAAAACGAAGATGTATATGTACACGAACATTTGCATCCTCTTTGGAGCAACTAAATATCATTTGGAAGTTT
This sequence comes from Eudiplozoon nipponicum, assembly GCA_029291075.1. Lineage (NCBI taxonomy): Eukaryota > Metazoa > Platyhelminthes > Monogenea > Mazocraeidea > Diplozoidae > Eudiplozoon > Eudiplozoon nipponicum. Next base: position 2,700 of record JAQBSW010001120.1, read on the forward strand.
GTCCATGATCTGAGCATCAATTTGTGAATTTTGTCTGTGCCCGTGAGTGCATGTTTGCATCCGGTTTCTCGTCGTATAATCCTGCTTGATGCACAATGTATATAATTAAACGAGAATTGGTAGCGCGGGTGGTGTACATAATTAATCAAAGTTGCGATCTTGATACAAACACCTGACCCATTATGCATACACATTTTCAGTATAAACTAAGCATTTTATCGTGTAGTAAAGGCAATTCAATCAGTAGACCGGTTTCGTGCGTATTGGACCTCATCACGTACTGGCCAGAATTTGTCGCGGCTAGGACTCGAATCTGGGCGCGTCTGCATCTAAATCTGTTTCTCTAACCACTGAGCCACCCTGCCACACACTACACACAATTGCTTTTCCATTTTCACGCAAAAAAGGGCCGGATATTTCAATTGAGAAGGGGGCGGATGAAAAATAACATTTTTAGCCATCTTATAGAAATATTTTTTTAAAAGCATAGCATCATTATGATCACTGATGCACAAATGTCGCCAAAGTCAACTTTTTGCATGTCTGTGTTGCCACTATTTTATTTTAACAACTCACAAATACAATAAAGCGAAGGCAACTTATTTTAAAAGTTTCTTATTTAAAAATATCCAACTTTAACGCCGAATTATTTACAATGACAATTGAAAAGACACAATAGAAAAAACTAAAAGCGTTTACTCCTTTTTCATCGACGTTTAGCACTTAAGGAATGCACAAATTTAAATTTGGCGCCAATTCGTAAATCCGCCACTCCAGTGCACTGTGATCATAGTTGTAACTGTCACGATAAACAACTGCACACCTGTTAACGGCGCGAGAACTTTAAGTAAACACCAATCCCGTTGTATTTAACCAGTCATCGAAAAAAACAACATAACTGGCGGTAGTTTTGTTATGTTGTTCGACGACTGATTAAATACAATGGGATTGGTGTTTATTTCCAGCTCGCAAACTTGATTTAAAGAAAATATCAACATTTGTATGTGATTGTCTAATTAAACGCTGTAATTCAAACTAATTTGGCATACATACAAGAATAATTTATATATACATACATGCACACGGACGTACATACGCAATTTCACATATACAAATACATGTATACATACATACATACATTAACACACATCTTGAATACATACACACATATACATGCATGCATGCCTACATTCATCTACACATTCATACATACATACGTACGTGCATACATACATAAATATGTAAACACATGCACGCATACATACAAACATATGTACATAAAAACATACTTGCACATATACATACATATGAACGTACATACAAAATTTGACATATACAATTACATACACACATACAAACATATACACGTGCATGCATACATACATGTATAAACACACATATGCATACATACATACATATCTGCGTACATTCATATACACATCAATATATACATACATACATACATACATACATACCAATGTATATACACACATTCATACATAAGTACATACATGCACACATACATATATACATAAATGAATGTATATAAATACCTGAATAAATTCATATACACGTTCAAATTTGCATAGACATAAATCATGTTCTTCCACACTGTAATTTAGAGAAGTTTCTATGCCAATAATGCAGAATCCACCAGATCTTACCATTGGAACCTGGTTATCTTTAGATTTGCACAAACGTTGCCCTTAATATGCGCCGATGTGATTACCTTACCTAGGTTTGGCGAATTGTGAATTACTTGAAAGTTTTTCGATATGAGGCAATACAACGCTGGACTCAGTGATAGGATCAATAGCTACCATATTCATTGCATGTACAAGAGCGATTTTGTCCCTCGGTAAAGAGGACGAAAGTAAAATAAAGGGTTCGAATTGGAGATGTAAGTGGCTACAGAAGCTAGATTTAGTTTATCCACCCTGCACGATGCAGCAGATAAGACGAACAATTTTATCCTGTGCAAGGGCCAATGCAGTATGGAATAGTTATATTTAGAAATTATTCAAGATAAGATGGATTGTAACAGAACACTAGGTTGTCCATTCTTAGGGGAGATGACTTGCGTTCATAATTTATTTCCTCTTAGATTGTCTGTGTTGTAATAGCCACCTTTGAGGCCAAGAACGCTCCAATGGTCCTATTTAAGGCTGAAGTGAATAAAACAGAAATTCCTCGCAGAAGTGCCCTAGCTGGGATGAAGCAGTCAGTAAAATGATGGAAGCAGCCTTCGAGTCGCAGAAGTAATTATAAAATAATAAATATTTGTATTTTGTTTTATTAAATCGATGCTCTTTATACAAGCAAAATCCTGTATATAATTGATTAAAAATAGAGCGTGTGTGAAGATAAGAAATGGCTTCTGTCGGATTGGAAAACTTGGTAAAAGGATAAACTGCACAAATGAACAATTTGACTGCGGAGATAGGGATAATTAATTCTTGGCTGGACAACACACAGATAATAAATTCTGAGCGAATCCGCATATACGACCCAACAAATACAGGTGAAGTTAACAATGGCGACCGCGCCCAAGAGCCAGCAGACAAACTTATACCGGCGTGTTCAGCCGAATCGACGAGTTTTTTCCGACCTTCATCAGAATTTAAGCCTATGCTTGCAATCCTGGATGTAAAAAGGCCACAGTTGTGGTTCGAAAAGTTTGAATCCTCGGCCCAAACGCAAGAATTTCCATTAGAAGCACCGAGTATGCGTGTGGCTATCCAGGAATTAGTTGACCGCACAGTCGCTGTCCAATTAGAATTGCCTGTCGACTTGGCGTATGGAGAATATAAAAGGCGAGTGTTGGATCACTTCGGAGCCAGGCTTCAGTAGGTGTTTTCAGAATTGTACAGAATAAAACAACTACCAAGTGAGATGCCCCTCGATACCATGGCACGCATCAAGCGGTGGTTGTCCAAGCCAACTGAACCTGTGCCCTGGTTACAACAGCAAGAGGCCATCATGTTTATGCTGCTGGATCCTACCAGATATGGCACAGTATTGAGCGTGCAGGCAAGCCTTGAAGAAAGAATTCAGGCTCTATGAAGTTCGGTCAAGATGATCACCATAGTTGCTGCTGCGACACCACACATGAGTCCCGTTACAGCATCCGCCTGTGGCGACGCACCTTGTTGGAATTTTTCGCGGCATAATCAGCGAGTCCCGGGACAGACGGCGAAAGCCATTAGCCTAGACGCTAAACAAAAACCAGCTGCGACGAATAATTTGTCCAGGGGGCAGCAAAACCAGCATAGTACTCCTATGGGACGGCAAGTTCAGTGAGGAAATAGGGTCTTCATTCTCACCAATATTGATAGCTGGAGTCATACCCAAAAGATGAACACTTTGGATGCTCAGATTTGTAGATCCAGAGAAGAGGACCAGCAGAGCACCCTAGAAATTGTTCAGAATCGGGTGGCCTTCGAAGAAAGAGAATTATGCGAGACGTTGCCACGCGTAAGGATTTTTATTGGCAAGACGGACGCAATCGTGGTCTAGAAGACGGACTATTTTTCTAGCTAAGACACATTTATGTCTGAGTTATACACATTATTTTAGAGTATTTAACCAAACTGCGCACTATAAAATAGGCATTTTGACTAATGCATGACTTTATCCCATGGAATAAAAACTATATTTTCATAACGCCTTCGAATTAGCCTAGCCAGGAAGAAACATTACTATACGCAAAGCAAATATTTCATTCAAAGTTTAGGCCTAGGCATTAATAAATGAGCACATATTTATATTTTCTTAAGACAAAGGAAACAAAAAATTCTAACATGCAGAGAGAGAGAGAGTGATAAAACTAAGGAAATATCTTCCAAAGAAACATGCCGCGCAACAGGAAATAGAATAAGTACCTGGCCTTTATTGCATCCAACCAGGTGTTTACATCCACTGTCGTCAATTTTACTCCGTATAATTCGGCTTCCGGTTTTGGAAGCCTTTTTCAACGGAAAGCAAATCCTACAAACAATGTGGCAATCATTAAGTCACCACTTCAGTTAATGCTTGTCTAGATGCTTGTGGGATGTGCTTCTCGTTGAAAAAGGCTTCCGAAACCGGAAGCCCAAATATACGGAATAAAATTGACAACACTGGATGCAAACTCCTTGTTGGGTACAAAAAGGAAATATCTCATCGTTTAAACGTGTTATAACACACCCGATAAACGGTCTCAATGCCCACACGTACTTTTTGCTTGTATCTTTCGCATAACTTCTCGTAGATTGCATACCTATTTATATCTTTGGTATGTTAGCGGCAATGTCTACCAGTGAAACATCTGCTAGGTTAACGAACGTTGAACGAAAGGTTCACGATCTAGCTCAAACTGGTGAGTTCGTCAAGTAGAACGTAGGGGCTTTAAATTCTTAAGTGCGAGAGAAAACTACTAGTTAACCATAAAAATAACATGGTGCCTCTTCAGATGTAATTGTGTTCCTGACTACTAATGATTAGTACGCAATGTTGGAGAGATACCGATCTCTATTGGAAGTATTTTATTCTCCAACTCAGATTTGTGGAGAAGACGTAGTCACTACTTAGGCTGGGTGAGGTTAAAGCCTAGGATTGGCGTTTTTAACAAGAAAAGAAGTTGGTATTTATCCCACAACAAATAAACCGAAAAAAAATAAATGAATGGGAAGATGTTTGATTCCTGACACTTCGTTAGTCATCTTCATCATCATTAGCATGTCCAGCCACTCAAAAGTCAAAAGTGATTAATGTTTCACTGTCATATAACCATAAGGAGTGAAAATAATATTTTAGACAAATTAGTGAGATTTACAAGAGAGAGAGGCAGAGAGAAGGAATACCTATCTACTATGAGTAAGTTTATCAGGATAACTCACAGAAATGAGGCAAACTAAACCTCTCCACAACATCATTACGGACAAGTTAGTATTCGGGCAAGGCGACATCAGCAATACAGCTTCCTTGCGGATTTCACTGTATCACGTCATAAACAGACCAAACCTCACAGCTAACTTTGCCCTATTAAGAAAAGAAAGTTACGAAGATGATTCTACTAGTCATCTGCAACAAGATTGCCACTGAGGTCGATTTGATGCCATATCGCTAAGGCTTTCTGACCAAGAACTGTGATGCGCACGAGGACCCCATCCTGGGAGATGAGTGAGTCCAATACTACCCAATTTTGATGTAACTGACTTCACCTGTTTCTGCTATGTCAAAATCTGTTCACCTTGCTTTTTACACCAATCTGATCGCGTTAAGGTCTACAACGAATTAACGCATAACTTTACAACCAGCAGTGGTGTTCTTCAAGGTTGTACACTTTCCCCCTTTTTGTTTAATTTTGTAATCGATGCTATTATGAACAACACTCTTCTACACATTCAGAATGCAGGTGTTGAAGTTCTCCCGGGCGATAAACTAGTCGATCTTGACTATGCAGACGATATCGTACTATTATTCAACAATCAGCATGCTGCCCAAACCACCTCAAATAGATTAGCAAACGTTGTTCCGTCTTTCGGTGTGAAATTCGCACCCTCAAAATTTAAGATACTTGTACAGGATCACCCACCACTCACTCCAACGTTGCGACTGCAGAATGAAGATCTAGACATAGTCGACAAGTTGACATATCTTGGGATCTCTATCAATAACGTGGGCAATATGTCCGACGAGGTGAGAATACGAATCGCGAAAGCTAGAGTAGCTGTCTCGAACATTCGTCATTTATTGAGAAACGCAAATATTTCACTTTGCCTTAAAAGTCGTGTTTACAATGCATCTGTACGCGCAGTCTTACTATACGCTAGTGAAACTTGGCCTCTTAGAGTTGATGATCTGAGACGCTTACAGGCATTCGATCATCGTTGTTTAAGAAGTATAGCACATGTTGGGTACCAACAACGAATAACTAACGTTGACATCCGTAGACGTATTTTTGGATCTGACAATAAGTGCTCGTCGTTAGAAAAACAAATAAGGCTCCATCAACTTCGTTGCCTCGGTCACGTTTTGCGTATGCCCTCATTCCGATTGCCCAATAGAGCTCTGTTCTCTCATCCAGCACCAAATTGGCGTAAGAAACAAGGTGGGCAGATTTTGACATGGAAGAAACAATTAAGGTCACTTACATCCAAATTGGGTAGTATAGGATCCACTCGTCTGCCGGGATGGGGTCCTCGTGCACATCACAGTTCTTGGTTAGAAACCCTTAGCGATATGGCAGTGAATCGAGCTCAGTGGCGATCTTGTTGCAGATGTCTAGTAGAATATTCGTCGTAACTTTCTTTTCTTAGTAGGGCAAACTTAGTTGCGAGGTTTGGTTTGTTTATGACGTGATACAGTGAAATCCGCAAGGAAGCTGTATTGCTGATGTCGCCTTGCCAGAATGCTAACTTGGCCATAATGGTGTTGTGGAGAGGTTTAGTTTGCCTCATTTCTGTGAGTTATTCTGATAAATTTACTCATAGTAGCAAGGTATTCCTTCTCTCTCTCTTCCCCCCTCTCTCTCTTTCCCTCGTAAATCTCACTAATAATTTGTCTTAATTAACTTATACACTTTTTTCACTCCTTATGTTATATGGCTGTGAATCATTAGTCACCTTTGACTTTTGTATGACTGGACATGATGATGATGATGATGATGATAGATGGATAATGATCATAATGATCAACTACATAAGGCAATAAACTGTAGGTGAAATAGCAAGACATATTAAAATTTACCGTGACATAGTAGTTGCACAGTTCGCCTTGGCAACACTCCACACAACGCCAATCCATGTACCACAAGCGCTGACAACTTACAGCGGCCACCTTTTTTTGCTCATCGCATTGCGCCTGAGTGCCACAGGACTTCCACAGAAAATGCGCTCTGTCTCCGAACGGCGACCAATAGGGAGGAACTAAAATGAGCACAAAGAAATAGAGTTTCAACGTCAAAATTGCGCAAATGAAAACGAATATTAAAATCCAACGCTGTGAAATTGAAGAATGGTGAACGACAGTCAGAACGTAGCGTAGAGCATAGTCGAAAATCTGCGAAACATTAAATAATGTGTTGCGCAACATGAAGTTCTCCAGCTCCCGGCCGACTGTGGATTCAGATAGATCTCGAAGCAATTAGTGTATGATGGTCGACTTGCACCCAGAACTGTCGCTCGTTCTGGAAGAAACATACCAAAGCCATTGTACCCAACCATTCGTCGAAAAACATGACAAAACTACCGCCAGCCGCAACGCACTGACGTCGTACTCTGATGATGATCATGGAAGTTCGAAACGCGTCAGGTGGTAGTTTTGTTATGTTGTTCGTCGACTGGTTAGATACAGTGGGATTGGTGTTTACTTGAAGCTCGCAAACTTGATTTAAAGAATTGTTACCACCATCCGCGCAATCAATTATTGTTAAATATACCAAAGTCTGCATTAACGAACGATATAATCTCACCGGTGATGTACATCCGGTACATCGTTTCGGTCCTATTTGAGCAAAATTGTTACTAGCTGCGCAACACCTAGTACACAATTGAATATATATTAGTTCTGCGCAACATGGAAGATATAGCTACTGTTTTATACATACTAACATGACAGAGTAGTGCTGTCTTGGTGTTTCTATTTCAGTTAAGACAAACCTATTGACAAGTCAACTGAATGAATAGAGCCGTTGATGATACAATTGAAGCTGTAAAAAATCTTAGTTCATTAGGCAATACACCCGCTCGGCTAGCGTTTGCTTGTGTTTGGTGACTAGACAACAGAATCTAGTGCAGTAGTGCAACTAGACAGAAATGGCCGTCGGATTAAATCATCATCATATTTATTTAAGCGAACATTTGTTGCGCGGGCGGTGATAAAAATTACTTTAATCAAGGTTGCGATCTTGATTTAAATATACATTTGTCTGTATAATCTAAGTTTTGTATAGTGTAGTAAAGGCAATTCATCCAGTAGACCGGTTTCGTCCTTATTGGGAACTCATCACGTACTGGCCATAATTTGCCGCGGACAGGGCTCGAACCTGGGCACGACTGATACGGAAACTGGTGCTCTAAACACTGAGTCACCCTGCCGCACATTATACACAATTTTCAGTTATATACTAAATAATGTTACTCGATTGATCTTCCCTGTAGTTGGAGCTCATATAGCATGCTTTTAGCCCGAAAGTACCAATCAACCATCCACAAACTGTCATTACTGAACAGACACCACACTACATGTGGAAGTGGTATTGAAATGAACATTTTATATAATTAAACGAACATTGGTTGCGCGGGCAGTGATATCAATTATTATAATCAAGGTTGCGGTCTTGATAGAAGCACCTAACTCATTAATTACTTATATATGTCCTCCAATACACCTGCTTCGTCTTTATTGGGAACAAATCATATACCGGCCGGGATTTTTCGCGGACAGGACTAATACCTGGGCACGTTAGCTACGGAACTTGTTGCTCCAAACCACTGAACCACACTGCCGCACATAATGCGTGAGGTTTTTATATCAAGATCGCAATCTTGACTAAAGTACTCCTACTTACTTGTTATTTATGCTTCTTCTAACGAACTTTGAGCTAATATGTGTATATATCGCATGTACTTTTATACGACTAATTCATGAATTCAGTAAAACATTCAGATAATTACACTATAAACCATTTAATTATGTTTCTTGTGTTTGAGCTTGACGCCTATTATATAGGTGATTTACTTTGATGAAAAATGTCCTATTTACCAATGTTAATTATAAAATTTTGGTCGCGGATTTCTGTGAGGCAATACCGATTAATGAGCTACACAATGAGGTTTTATACACCAACAATGTGTTTTTTATCGTCTACAAATCTTATAATATAGGCCATCTTGTCTGGCCTGGCTTCTTCATGGAAACTGGGAGAGAGTCATTCCAGACAGACTGGGCCAACTGTGCCAACAGTGGCCAGGAGTCTACAAGACAAACGTCAGACAAGAAGGACGAGCTCATTACAGGATGGTGGAGCAGTTTTAGAGGCTTGAAACAGTGAGGCATTGAACAGGAGTATGGCAAAGAAATTAACTACTCACCCTTCCATGACTGGAAGGGGTAGATAAACACACCCAAAAATTTGTCTTTAAATGTCTTGGGTTATATTTCAAAATCTCAACTTCTTTCAACCAAACTAAAAGCCTAGAACACGAACCAACCAAGAGTGTTCAGATTTATATCGCTAAATGTACAGCATAGCTGTTCGTCACTGCATAGAAATTGTGCAGCCGACACTTCCATTCAAGTACAATGTATGCGAGACTGCTAGAGGTGAGATCCGCATATTTCACTATTCAATGCGGTTTGATCCTCGCTAGTCAGTTTGCCGTCGTACTCTGATGATGATCATGGAAGGTCGAAACGCGTCAAAGCGTTACGGCTGGCGGTAGTTTTGTTATGTCGTTCGACGACTGGTTAAATACAATGGGATTGGTGTTTACTTCAAGCTCGCAAACTTGATTTAAAGAATTGTTACCACCGCCCGCGCAATCAATTATTGTTAAATTATTGCATTGTTAGTTAGTATGCGTATATTCTTAACCAAACAAAATGTATGCGCACATAATATAGCCTTTACACATACATATAAGAACTAGCATACCTCATCGCTTAAATTAAAGGCATGCCTCACATAATAGAGTACTACTTTTGAAGTACCTGTGCATATATAATCCTTAAAATAAGCTTTACATATAGAACAGCAGGAAGCGAATAAGACTAATTGACAAACTAGTAGCTCGCATATCATGCAACATACTAATATATCAAGCTGTGAACAGAGTTACCGATAAGATAACCTATCTCGCACACGAAGAAACGAAATTACAAACAACCAAAATCTTTATATAAACACCTGACTCATTATGTTAACATATTTGTCAGTGTAAACTGAGCTTTGTATAGTGTAGAACCTAGAAGCATTAATTAGTATAAAACTGAAAATTGTGTGTTTAGTATGACGCAGGGATGTTAACTTCAAAACTCTATTTTTCCTATACTTTTATTTCAATTTGGAGTACCTCTCAAAATCAACAGCTATCGGAGATCGCCAGCAATAGTCAAATAATAAACTTTTAGAGTATCCCCGGTTTTCTTTCGTGGGTAGTCACTTTGCACTGCCAGTTTCGCAAACATTTGACGGCACCCCATTTCCAAGTACGCGTCGAGTTAGTCTTCGTAGAGGCTGTGTGCGGATTCGTCCCTTTCTTCCGAAGGCGTCAACATCGTTCTTGCTAACCAAAGGAAGTTAGGTACGGTCTAATCTTCGTTGACTGGCACGCGCAGTACCAAATGCTCAAAACAGAAGATTTAAGCAAATGTGGTAACCTTCTTTCCGAAACCAACTCCATGCGTACTTGGAACTGGGGATCGATCTGATTTTGGCAAAACTGATAGTACAAAGCGACTATCCACGAAAGAAAACCGTGGACATTCTAAAAGTGACGATCGCACTGTGCAATCATTCAAGAAATATCTGGCAGAAAGATAAACTAGAGCAGTAAGTGGTAGAGCCAAAAAAATGGATTTTAAATTTACCATTTGTAGCATTCTACTTGCCGAATTAAGTAGCACATATTATTTCAATATTTAAATAAAACTTAAAGGAGGAAAATGATCTAGGATCGAGAGATGCGAAGCGTAATCGTACTCTTTCGTGAAATCGTTAACAACTTTATCAGTCCCAAGCACCTGTCAGCTATACTTTTCAACGCAATAACATAGAAAATAAAATTACGCCACAGACAAGAAGTATCATGTCAACCAATAAGGGAATGAGAGATGAAGGGTGGTTTTCTTTGTCAGTGGGTGTTGTACACTTGCCCACCTTACGAAAGCCGCGTATCATAGCTTATTTATGGACAAATCGTAGTGTCAGTTCACTGGGTAAGTGACTCGGCCTAAGGAATATGTTGCATAACAGTCTAGATTACCTCGAATATGTGTGTTGTTTAGATAAACACTTAAAATCTATCACATGTCCACACTCACTCAAGCCGTAATTTCTAAAATTTTACCGTTTACAGGCTATGCGTTTGTAAGTTTCGACCAAAAATAGACTGATAGAGAGATTATTTGTTTCCTAGTTATGCGGATGGTGATGCCGATGATAATTAGAGTACCGATCGGTGAAGCATGTGACAAATGGGTACACATCTTTACATCAAGTTTGCGAGCTTGAAGTAAGCACCAATTCCACTGTATTTAACCAGTCGTCGAACAACATAACAAAACTACCGCTAGCCGCAACGCACTGACGCGTTTCTACCTTCCATGATCATCATCAGAGTACGACGGCTTAGCGTGTATACCAATCCTATTGTATTTAACCAATCGTCGAACAACATGGAAAAATGGGTACATTGTTAAAAAAATGCATGATAACAAAACTAACAACGAATTATTTAAATTCAGATAAGCGCCTTATAAATGTGCATGAAAAGAAAACTAGGTCTCACAGTCGGTAAGTTTCAGAGCGGCCAATGGCTCAAAGTAGACCGAAAATTTGCCTCTCGAATGAAGCATATTTATCACAATTTTCAGCCGTCTGGGACATCGACTTACACAGCTCTCTGTGTTTTGGTAACTATAGTCATCCGTTTCTGATTTCTCGCTCACGATAAGAGAGAATTGTTTGAAAAGTTATCAGCATTAGAGCAACATGTCGTTTGCTGCAGATTTCAGCATCAAACGATGTCATCACTTAAATGGAATTGAAGTTTGTGTGATCGGGCTGATACCACAATTGACGGCGGAGGGACAATAAATAGCACTCACAGGTCGGGAATATCTTGATTCATTTACATTTCCAGGTGCACAGCTTGTCATTTTAACTAATTGATGGATTCTCATAGGTCCCGTGACTCTGAAGCTGACTTTGCACTGCTTGGCCGGAAACGATTGTGAATATAGATTTTCCGAATGTCATGACATATTTAAACCACCATGGCTGATTGGAACGAATAGCATTAAAAATAAAATATTCGTTTAATTTCTAGATCACGCTTTGTTTAAATCCTTTGTAGTATATATATACTTTTGAATTGTGCGTAATTCAAGTTTTCTGTATCCTGTGCCTATCTGGCGCGATTTTCTCTACCAAGTTTCATTTGCCATTTTCTTGTTCAGTTCGGTTTTACAAATATTGATCTTCACAATATAAGCCTTTAGAACGAGTTTGCGTTTTTATTCTGTCCATGTTGGAAACGTTCAAGAACAGGTAATTAAATAGTTAGATACTGTTTTTTGCGGAGAACTAATATATACGCAATTATTATAATCAAGGTTGCGGTCTTGATATAAACACCTGACCCATTAATTACTTACATATGTCAGTTTAAACTAAGAATTTTATAGTGTAGAAAAGGCAATTCATCCAGTAGACCGGTTTCGTCCTTATTGGGAACTCATCATGTACTGGCCAGAATTTGCCACGGACAGGACTCGAACCTGGGCACGTCTGCTTCGGAACCTGGTGCTCTAACCACTGAGCCATTCTGCCGCACCGAGTCTGTAAAGGATACTAACACTATGGCTATTGTGTTAGTAACCGATACCAACATTATTGTACCGAAAAGTTACATGGTACTAACACTATGGTTACCGAGTCAGTACATGATTCCAACCTGATGGATATCAATTTATGCTATAGTACACCGAAATTGAGAATTAAAACTATTTCTGAACACCTGTTAATCCAGTAAATCCATACACTCCGGCCTTGATCGATATCAGTTATCACATTTCGCGGTAAGCATGACATTATTCAATTCAATATATAACAGTAAAATACTGTTTGTTGCGAAGAGCTAATATATATGGAAGTTTGTATTAGGTGTTGCGAACCTAGTAACAAATTAGTTCAGTTGTGACCAGAAGGATAAACCAAAGGCAGCATAAACAGAAAGTATAATCTCATGCACATTCGTTTTGTGCTTACTGGCGACTCATCAGTAGGAGCCGGTATTACGCCCTTTAACCACTATATCTAATTTAATAATTCTGTTTTTCGCATCTAATCGCCTTCCAGGTTAAATATTTGGGTGCAATGTTGCGTAAAAAGTAAACAGTCCTTCGCCTATTACTTGATTAATTAATTATGAATTTGTGTGTGATTATCGTGGAGGCTAATCTTAAATTTGAGGACACTGATAGTACAATACAGGGAGTCGTAGGTATGAACTTGATAGTTGTGGATGAGAAAACTATCTTATCAGACTCTTATAAGCTCACAAAGACTGAATATGAATTGGCGTCTATGGGGCTCTCATCATCTAATAGGACTGCAGCCTCTACATGGAGCTTAATGAGTTTAACACCTAGTAATGGAATTTTATTTTAATTATCACCCTTCCTTAAAGTGATCATGATTTCGTTAGGTAATTTTCTTGTCTGCTCTTCATTCATTTTAACGTAATATCTTAAACAAGCTTTTTAGCTTACCTACTTTTGACGACTTAGCACAGCATTTTTTTACTATAGGAGTATTTATAGAAATTTACCCCAATCCTAACAACAGAGATCACCCTTAATTGCGTCATTTCGCGTGCTATGGATAAAGCAATAAGTCTGAAAGATGCAGAGTAATTTACATTCAGTCTCCGTATATTTACATAGATGGATTACCACGCGCATTTTATTATATTTAACTGAATACTTCAAGTTTGTAGACCCACCGCATATACGCAAAGCGCAAATATCTAGTAAAACGACACAGGCCGACACGGGATTAAACAGTCATAATTATAAATGAAATTTCACGCTTCATTTTATAATTTGTCTTCACTTTCTATTGAAATGATAAACTTGGAAGAATCCAGCATTAAGCAAAACGTGGATCGTGTAATTGCGCAAGACCCATTAGTGTATAAATTTACTTATTTTAAATAGTTTTTATGTTGTCTGAACATGGCTATAAACTAGTCAGATGCATGCCTAATAGTGCTTGATCATCTCGTCCGATATATTCCCTTCTTAACACAATTAACTGTTAAGAAATAAAGAGTTTTTATTTTAAAAATTTATTATTCTTTACATTAAAAAGGTAAACCGATAGTTGGTGTATGGTTAACGCAAATTCAGTTGTTCTTCAAATCAAGCTTGCGAGCTTGAGCTGGTCACAAATCCAATTTTATCTAATCAGTCAACCAACACAGCAAAATTACCGAGAATCACACGTACTGACACATTTCGAACTTTCACAAAACAGCATCAGAGCACGACATCAAACTGACTAACAAAAACCAAACAAGGTATGTAAAATTAGATATGAGGCTCTCACCTCCAGTAATTTCGAGTACATTGTACTTGAGTGGAAATGTCGGCTGCACAATTTATATGCAGTCACGAGCATGAACTTTGTATATTTTGGCGCATATATGTAAGTTATACAATTCATCATCATCATCATCATCATCATCATCATCATCATCATCATCATCATCATCATCATCATTACCATCATCATACACAGGAATACAAAAACAATCAGTATCTAATGTTTCGCTGTCATACAACCGTAAGATTACCCAAAAACAAAAAATAATAATTGTATAAATCAAGTTTGCGAACTTGAAGTAAACACCAATCCCATTGTATTTATCCAGTCGTCGAACAAAACTACCGCCAGTCGCACGCACTGACGCGTTTCGACCTTTCATGATCATCATCAGAGTACGACAGCAAACTGACTATCGAGGATCAACGCATTGCTATATATATATATATATATATATATATATATATATATATATATATATATATATATATATACCGTATGCCTAGTCAAGATCGACCAATCTACTACCTGGAAGAACTCAAACACATGTATCTTGAACTTATGGAAGAATGTTGTTCATAATAGCATCCATTACAAAATTAAGCAAAAAGTAGGACAGTGGCAAGTCGTGACGAACACCACTGCTGGTAGTAAATTAGTGCGTTAATTCGTTGTAGACCTTAACGCGACCAGAAGTATTTCTGTAGAGGGCGCGTATGATATTAACGAATTTTGTTGGCTCACCACTTTCCGACAGAATATCGTATATATCGTTGCGATCCACCTATTCAAATACACTCTTGATGCATTTTCGGACGACGATATACATGTCGCTGTTAAAGAACTTACCTGAAGGTAAACATATTATTTTAAAAATCACATCCTAATCGTAATCAGACCTGTTACTCACTTTTATTTGATTCGCAAGAAACGCAAAGACAACGTAAGTTCATCGAAGCAAATAACCTAGACACAACTGGAGTCAAGCTGACACCACGATGGTTATCGGATGAATTACGATTGTCATTGCTGAAAATAGGAATGATAGCGGACAAACTCCAGGCAAGTGGCACGTACTCCTTATTCAATATAGTACGAAAAAGTTAGTCAACGCTCAACAGGTCATATCGCCACCACTCACGAAGAAGCTCGGAAGTAAATCATTATCGTTGCGCAGTGAGTTTAGAGTATACCTTCCACCTAAATGAAATTCCGTGTTACTTAAGCGCCCAAATTAAGCATTCATGCCACACATAACTAAGACTAAAACTGAACTTCTTGCTCTAATTAGTAAGGAGCTTAGGTCTGAGTAATGTTCATAGGATCCTGCATTCTGGTTTCATATACGCAGCATATATCGATTTATAATTTATCCAACGTACGTGCAAGAGCTTATTTTTGTTCGGTTTGTTTTAATGCGCTGACATTAAAACGTAATCTAGTCTTAATGAATGGCATTTTGCTTGAAATATTTCCGATATTTGGCAATCCGACATTGGGTTCAGTGATATGATCAACACCCATCCTATTCATAAAATCTAAAGGAGCGTTATTGTTAGATTGAGAAGAGGAAGGGGAAGGAAGGGAGGCAGAATCGAAGACGAAGGTGTTTGCAATAGCCTCATTTCTCTTATCCATCCTGCACGACTCAAAAGAATAGGCGACCGTTTTTATACTGTGCGACGGCCGATGCAGTAAGCAATCATTATAGCGTTTATCATGGCTATATGCACATAATTCTTCTATATAGGATTTTTTTAGGTTGTATCGTCTATTTTTCTTCAGGTTGATGATTTAGCATTTACTGTATTATTACTTTTCTGAAATAATAATCATTTGCTTTCTATTAATACTGATGAACTTTGTTTTTTCTCAAGAGGTACATTTTCTTCTGGGTACCTTAGGTAAATTTATGGAAGGTTATCTTGATTTATTGCACATAGGGTTATACGAAAGCCTTGTGTTATGGGACCAAATTGGCAAGGTCTTTCTACTTAAGTCTACCTGACGCTATTTCCTCTATACAAGCGTCTCTCGACTAGATAGACTTGTTATGTAGGAGTTATCAAGAAAGAAGAAAATAACCAACCTAGTGGTACCCCGTTGTAATCATAAGTTTTGATCTCAACTAATTCCGTTCTCGTTCAGCTTACTGTGACTTGAAGCTATTTACGTTAACAAAGTGATTCACAAGGCTATCCTGTTGGTGATTATTTGGGATACTAAGAATGTTTGAATCTGCTGGAGTAACAAGCGCCGATAAGTAGTAAGTTTCAATTTTGATGAAATTTAGCCTCTCCAAATCTCTCCACTTTGTTGACAACTGATACAGGCTCGGTAATTTGACAATCATTGTATTGGTATCCTTTACAGGTTCGAGCTATATTACATACAGCGAGTTGGCCTTGAGTTGCACTGTCAAAGACTTTAGACGGGGTTAACTCCATTACTGATAGAATTAACGTTCGTATAAGAGATGCTACTGGCCATCTTTCCCACATTCCCTGACCAAATATGTAGTGGGTGTAAGACGTAATACCGGCTCCTACTGACGAGCCGCCAGTAACCCTGAAACTGGTGTGTCCATGAGATTCTATTTTCCGTTCAAGCTGCCTTTGACTTATCCTTCTGGGCCCATTTGAATTAATTTATTACTCACGATTTAGCAGCACAGGAGATGACCAGGAACTGCCGCCGAATTAAAAGCTGTGGATTCGGCGCTCAAAGCGAGGTAGGGACGACTTTGAAGATGCGTGTATCGTTTACTAAATACTGTTGCGTCGGGGCCAGGATGTGAAATTGGCCTTATTAGTTGATGTCAAGCCAACACATTTAGCATTATTCATCGATATCCGATGATAATTGCTCATATTAGTGTAACCGAACAGGAATGTTGAACCAGTAAATTTTTCTCATTATTTGACTCTTAGACAGACAGACGACGAGCGGTTCCATTTTGGTTTGTCGATTGCTGTTACAACTAGGTCTTTATGTCTGGAAGTCTTAGCGAGAGTCGATCCCGCCGTTTTCACCGTAGAAAGAAGGTGGCCTGGCAGGAAGTTGCCGCCCAACACTATCTTGGGCTTTTGACAAATAATGGTGATAATGCATTTTTGATTCAATCTCGAAACAAATGAACGTGGAATAAAAATGTCAAATTACACATTAATTCGAGCGGGCACTATCAAATGAGATGGTGCCTCAATCTTTCTACATAAGAACTTAATTTTCCGCCCCATAAATTCAACCACGACCCTGAGTCTAGCTTTGTAAAAAAATAACTCCATGGTTGTATATATCGTAGATCTTATACAGGCTTGCTAACTGATAAATTTTCTATCAAATTGAAGAAAATAATAAACGATGGCATTTTAATCTATAGGAGATTTTAACTTCCCCGTTTGCCTACTATACTAACAGTAAGTATTTAATAGGCGTTGCGAACCTAGTAACAAATTAGTTCAGATGTGACCAGAAGGATAAACCAATGACAGCATGAACGGAAAGTATAATACATCATTTGCTTCAGGCTACTGGTGACACTATTGTAGGAGCGAGAGCACTTTAACTCATCTGGTATATTTGGTGACGAATGGATAATAGACGATACAATCTTCCCATATACGAATGTAAACTCAGTAGAGTAAGCAATATCAGAAGACAATGTGATTTCACTCAACTCACACTATATATTATAGATACTGAGTCTGTAGCGATACTCAACATTATGGCTACTGTGTTAGCAACCGATACCAACATTATTGTACCCGAAAGGTACATGGTCGGTACCATGTACCGACTCGGAAACAATAGTGTTAGTACCACGTACCTTTTCGGTACAATAATGTTGGTATAGGTTGCTAACACAATAGTCATAGTGTTAGTATCATTTACCGACTCGATATATAATATATAGTGTGAGTTAGCGTTGAAGTCGCATTGTCGTAGACTTTATATGATGTTAGCTTCACTATACTGCAGGTTTACACATTCGTCTAGGAAATTGAACCGTCCTATTATCCCACATTCTTCACCCAAATATATAGTGGTTAAAGAGCGTATTACCGGCTCCTACTGATGAGTCGCCAGTAAGCACGAAACGAATGTGCATGAGATTATACTTTCCGTTCATGCTGTATTTGGTTTATCCTTCTGGTCACAACTGAACTAATTTGTTACTAGGTTCGCAACACCTAATAAATACTTGAATATATATTAGTTCGCCGCAACAAACAGTATCTAACTGTTATACTAACAGTCTTTTCAATAGGTGGTCCGGCCAACCAGACAAAGCTATCTTCATCTCGTATTTCTTGATGAGGACATAGCAACAGATATTACACACTATATTTAAATGCAACTGTGCGATAGCGAACAACTTTTTACCACAACAAATATAAATGCACATGCAATTTTCAGGTTACTTCCCACAAATTATACGTACAGACAGGTTACTGTTTAAGCAACTCAGCAATGTGTACAATACTAATGAGAGCACATCACGATCAAACTACAACACATAAGGCATGGTTACGAAGAATCAACAACGACACTTACACCTTCCATTATTAATCATATATTATTAACACTACAATGTCGAAATAAGCTATTCCAAAGATTAGCACATGTATCAACTTGCCTTATAAAACAACTACAACGAATAGGGGAAAAGAATTTAAAGAAGAGTTAAGATATTTTACCAGAATTGAGCAAAACATTTTCAAGAAACTGAACACCCGAAAAGCGTTTTCTCTAGTCAGGAAGAAAATCTATAATAATAGGAATGGTGTTTATTTGAATAGTAAGCGTATGCAGATCTCTAACTACGACTTTGTCGATTTGGCAAACTCGTATATAGCAGACCAACAGCCGAAGAACTCATCCTTCCCACCATTATGGCCTCATTACGATCACCTTAACTGTTTAAAGCTCGAAAATATCTCAGAAGATACATTACGAAAAGCTATTCAATCTATAAATTCTAAGCACCAAGTGGACCCATCCAGCGTATCTGTCAACAAGTTCCTTCAATCAGTAAACTCTCAGAACCTACTGGCCTATAACTACAATAACATGTTAATATCCCAAGACGTCTCGGTTGAAATGCAGCAGATACATTTCAAACGGTTACCAAAAACCAAAACCACTAGTTAATTCTAAGATTTAAGACTAGTAGCTAACCTACGTGCACTCACTAAAGTTATGGACAATATGATCTATAAACCAATTGAATCGCTGTTTCAGCTCAAAGATCCCCATCAACAGGGGGTTCATTCGAAATCGATCATGAACGACAAAATGGATCACTCTGCTAGATGAAATACATACTATTCTACCCTTAAACAACCCTTACACGCTACTGTAATATATTTTTTTAAATCTCTGACTTTTGATACAATATCCATAAACACAATCGTTAAGGAACTGGCGAACCGAAACTTATGCATCAATACATAATAAGTCATTTTTAAATACCTGTCACACTAGACAGAATGCCAGCTTTTTCACTGCTCATAAATGCTTCAGTTCCATAGGGTCAAAAGTTAGGACAATTAAAAAAAAATATTGTATTCTTTGTAATAAATAACGCAAGTACACCTGTTAAAATTATGAAACATGTTGATGAGACCACACTAGTTTAACAATAAAACCCAAGAAATATAAGTCAATCTTTGCTAAATATTCAAGACGACTTACACAACATTCATCGTATGCGCCAAAACCTGTCACTTCAACTCAATAAAATTCAATAAGAATGTATTACTCACCGACGACATTCTATACCTTGGGAAATCATTCCTCAATGAGACACAACAAAAGACCTAGGAGTAATTCTTACAAATAACCTATTCCCCAACTGCATTTTATTGCCATTGCACTCAAAGCTAAGCATCTAAGCGATTTAAAACTAAGGCAAACAAAGACAACTGAAATTAGTCTCATTCTTTTTACGACATATATAAGACCCATTCTCAAATACAAGCGATGCAGGATCTCACAAACAGAAAGGACTGCAAGCATACTTTCTAAGGCGTACATTTTCAACTTTGTCCTACTCATCCAATTCTCCTCAGATTAAACTTCAACCACTATGGATTAGAAAAAACAGCAATAACATTATGAATTGCAAAAATATATTAAACAACTGGATCTCCACAATTTAAGATTAATTCTATTTGCATCTCCAGAGAAACTAGAATGAATGATTAAAAAATTTGCCTCCCCCGTTTTCACAACTTATCTCAGAATGTTTCTATTTCCAAAGCTAATCATACTATACAACCAATTACCTAGCGAAGCACGCAACCGACATCCGGATAAATTCAAACGTGTTGCACATGAAAACTTAATAGATCTAACTGGGCAATAATACACAAATGTGACTCAAAACAAAATTTTGAAATTACAAACTATAATAGCTAAACCTAACGAATTTCATTAACGTGTTGGAACAAAAACTTACGCCATTTATTTTCTCACCCGAGATATAGAAGATATTCAGTATCTTCAACAATAGAATAAAGGCTCATACAATCTAAATCCGAAACGGAGCTTCTGGATTTACTATTAAAAATTCAGAGTTAACCGAAGGAAAAACCATATGCTTTCTTCCGTATTGTATACAAGCACACTAAAACAATATCGACAAAGGAAAATTAATACTTAAACTGTTATGATGAATCGGAATGCAGTTATCATATGTAAGTAACCGGATAAATGTGCGTCTATCTAGTCCACCTTCCTCAAGGCAAGAAACTGATTGAGGCAACGACCTCTGAGAAACCGCTATGCTAACAAGGTATTTAGTCAAGTCTTTTAGTTATTATGAGCACTGATGTTTTTATATTCCTTTAAACAGTCTCTTTGTTCACAAGAAGTGTCCGATAACACAACACGCACAAACAAAGCATAATCACGTTTTCAACTTTTAATTATATGTTGAACTTGTGTATTACTGCCCTCGCAACAGAGGACTATATGTAATAAGATAAGGCATTCTTAGACAAATTATCGAAGTGTATTTAGAACACGTAAGGTAAATTAAGATTATCAATCGATATAGAAAATAGTTTTCCAGGCAGCATGAACACAGGTGCCTTCTTGTCAACTGCGTAATGAGTTTCAAGTATGTTTTACATATTCCTACAAATTATGTAATAGTCACATTGTGTAGAGGTTAATTAATTTATTGGACATCAATTAACTCCTCATATAAAAATAAATCAAATTTTATTTTTTGGATATTTTATGTTATCGCTGGTTTCATAAAACAATATTGTGTTTCAAAAAAAAATATTGTAAGTATTTTTGAAGCTTCTTTTGTACACTTTATCGGTTTTTGACTTGTCTTTGGTGATTGATATAATAGTCTGGTTGAGATCTTGAGTTACGTGGTACGCTTTGCTGCATAGTTCTGGATTGACACAATTTGCTAATAAAGTATTGAAGCATTACGTACCAGTGTCCTTAATACACATTATTGGGAAGGATCTCAAATGTGCTTCAGGAAATAGACGCGGAAATTCGTTTTCAAGGTCTCTTCAGTATCGTTCTGTCAACTGCGGTAATCAGTGTATTTGTGAGCACACTTATTGTTATAAAATATATATTTGCAAGAAAACTTATTATAATATTATGGCCAGTTTAGATAATATTAAGGACACCGAGCAATTTTCAAGCGGACTCGAGAAATTTAGTTTAAAAAATAATTCTGAGGGATTCAGTTGTACTAAATTAGATGATCATACCGCATATATGGATTATCCGAGCCTGGCATCTCAGAGGCTCTCTTATGATAGTGACCAAAGGGCCTCTACAAAAAATGGCGACCGCGCCAGGATACTCTATGCGGAAAGATGTGATGTAGATGAACGTTTTTGCCGCAATTCTACGGATAGCAACGTTAAGCTCACCATGTTTTGACCGGACAACCATTTTGAATGGGTCGAAGATTCAAAATTTTATTTTAAATTAAGAAGAATGAACGATCCTACAAAAATGTTTGCCCGTGAAAAGAAATCCGTCTGGACTCAGAAATGTTGTTACAGAGTATGAAACTGTACATGCATTTGAGCTTCTCGTGGAAGAGCTTCATGGACGAAATCAACACGAGAGAATAGAACGGTTGACTGACTTATTACGTCAGGAAAAGATTGAAAATTAACTCCCATCTGAATTGTATGACAGAATAGTTTCAAAATCCATCTGGCTTGATATTTCAGAAGAAATTATAAACAGTATATTTTTAGCAGAATTGCCTGCTAGATTAAGAGCCACCTTGGATGCTTATGATACGCTGGAACTAGAGTGGCCAAAGAAGCTCAAAGGGTTGGACAAAGTGTATCGCCAGAAGGAACCTAAGGTGTATGCAGTAACCGCAGATTCACGCCTGGAGCAGCAACTCAGACATCTTTCATAGAGACTCCTGACCATAGAGAATGAATTAAGTACCCTCCGCAGGGATGTGGGTTGGATAAAAAGCAATAAGGAAAGTAGGGTAAATTCTCGGAGTCAACGTTCAAATTCCAAGCATTGGAGAGGCGAATCGCGTGAGAGTGTACAAGAACCACGAGAGTGGTGCATATCGCATCGCAAATACGCCGAGTTTGGAAAATTTCAGGATGGGGGATGCACGTTTCCACATTTGGGTGGTCCCCGATGGAAAGGAATTAGTCTTCCTGTAGCCTGGTCGAAGCTGCTGGAGAACTAATAAAGCCCCCGCTTATAGGAGCCGTAGGGGGGGTTGCGCATGCAAGGCTCCAAGGTATGCATATTCGAGGCATACTAAAATCTTCGAAGTTAGGTTCGTAAGCTTCGATGGAAGAAATGCGCGGTAATATAGTCCGTAAATCTGTTAGATTTCGGCTGGCAAGCAATCTTAAAGAGGTTGCTGGTTATAGCAACAATAAGTTCGTTATAACTGATGAACTTAGCGGGTTAAATTTCTTAATAGACACGGGTGCAGAGGTGAGCATAGTTCGATCCGATGTGGTGGAAATTAATAGCCCCACATTCGATTACCAACTATGGGCTGCTAATGGAAGTCCAATTGAGGTTAAGGGAGTAAGAATTCAGTGACTGGGGCAGAAATCTCCATTTACATGGAATTTTCTAGTCGCTGATATAAAGGATAACATCATTGGGATGGACTTTTTGATCCATTCTAATCTCGCTTTAGATCCCAAATCTAGGACCATTGGACAAGGCACTGGGATAGTGACTTATGCTGAGACTGGGACCTCAGTAGTTAGGTCAGTGAGACTACCCAGACCCGTCGTCGCCGATGACTTGGTGGATGTCATCGAGAAACACCTGGCCGTGTTTCTACCATTCAATGCTAAGCGCAAGGGTTTAAAGACAGGCATAGAACACCAAATCGAGTTGGTGGAACCACTACCCTGTTCACCGAAGGCTCAACCGTTAGCACAACATAAGCAGCAGGTTGCTATTGAAGAATTTAAGCGGTTGAGAGAAGAAGGAATTTGTAGGCGTTCAAATTCCAACTTTACATCTCCAATAGTGGTTGTTCCCAAACCTGAACCAGGTCAATGGAGGGTTTGTGGTAACTATCGTCTATTGAACTCGGTAACGAAAGGTGATTCGTATCCCCTACCGAACCAGAGTACCTTGCTCAGAGATATAATGGGGTATGAGGTATATACAAAGTTAGATCTGCAGAAGGCGTACTATCGAGTACCTATGCAGGCAGAAACTATATCGCTCACAGCAGTGCGATTCCCTGGAGGAGGATCGCATGAATTCTTATGTATGCCTTTTGGTTTGAAGAATGCAAGTCAGACATTCCAGCGTCTGACGGAGGAAGTTCTTCAAGACTGTCCATTTGCTAGTGTATATAGATGACATCATTATATATAGTCAATCTAGGGAGGAACACCGGGAGCACTTGGACGTTTTGTCTAAGCTGGAACATTATGGATTGGTAGTGAAGCCAGAAAAGAGCAGGATTGGTTGCTCTACTGTAAAATATCTTGGACACACCATTTCCAAGGATGGAATCAAGCCCTTGGAAGACAAGGTACAAGCAATGAAGGATGTGCCAGAACCTAGAACTGTACGCCAGTTGCGTAGATTTTTGGGCATGATTAGCTACTATAGTCGGTCCATACCAGGTTTAGCTGGAATTTTGGGGTCGCTAACTCGACATTTAGTTCGTGAACGGAGCACGATCAAGAAGTCCTGGCCTATTAATTTTAGCCAAGACGACAAGGAAAAATTCCAGAGGGCCAAAGATCTGTTAAGCCAAATTACCACATTAGCACCTGTGGATTGGACTAAGCCGTTTGAGCTGGTCACAGATGCTTCTGATGTAGCCATAGGAGCAGTGTTACATCAACGGGATAATGGTATAGTCAAGCCGATTGGATTCTATAGTCGGAAACTCCAAGATCGCGAGAAGCGATATGACACGCTTGGAAAGGAGTTACTAGCAGTTTATTCTGCAGTGCTGCATTTTGAGCACAACCTAGATGGACATCAGTTTACGATTTTAACTGATCTCATTTATGTTCTTTCATAATTGGGTGTCGCGACATGGTGTACGTGTAAGAGTAACTACTGATCGTGGTAGTCAGTTTATGTCTGAACTATTTATCAGATCATTGAATATTATGGAGATAGAAGACACAAATGTGCATATAATCCAAGAGATAATGCGATGGTTGAGAGACTGCACAGGGAGCTGAAGGCTGCATTACACTGCTCTGGAGGTTGCAGTTAGATACATGATTTGCCGATAGTTTTGTTGGCAATGCGAAATAGATGCAGAGCTCAGTTGGGAACACCAATAGTAGAACTTGATTATGGAGAGTCACGGAGATTACCCGGATATCTTAAAATAGAAGCTCCGAGGTAAATGGCACAGTAGAGTGTGTCACTGAGTCTCTGCATTCCACAAATTACATGGACGGAGGAACGACATCCCTCGACGTATCAAGAAGCTGAGGCGAGATATAACTCGAAAATGTGTGAGACAAATGAAGAGCCAGATAAATGTGAAAAAGAAGTACAGATTAAAACCAAGAAGACTGAGGAATGAGATAGCGTAATATGAAAGTGAAACTTAGTGAAGAACCAGCACTACATGTTGAAACTCGTTATGGAAGATTCATCAAGAAACCGAAGAATGAGGACTTCGTGATGTATGAGTAAACATTTCAAACATGAGGGTTTATGTGAAGGTAAATTAATTTATTGGACATCAATTAACTCCCCATATAAAAAGAAATCAAATTTTATTTTTGGACGTTCGATGTTATCGCTGGTGTCATAAAACAATATTGTGTTTCTAAAAAAATATTGTAATAATTTTTGAACTTTCTGTTGTATATTTTATCGAAGTTTTTGACTTGTCTTTGGTGATTGATATAATAGTCTGGTTGAGATCTTGAGTTACGTGGTACGCTTTGCTGCATAGTTCTGGCTTGACACAATTTGCTAATAAAGTATTGACGCATTACGTACCAGTGTCCTTAATACACATTATTGAGAAGGATCTCACATGTGCTTCAGGAAATAGACGTGGAAATTTGTTTTCAAGGTCTCTTCAGTATCGTTCTGTCAACTGCGGTAATCAGTGTATTGGTGAGCACACTTATTGTTATAACATATATATTTGCAAGAAATCTTATTATAATACTGTGGCCAGTTTGGAAAATATAGAAGATACAGAAAAATTAGGTGGACTTGAGAAATGTAGTTAAAAAGATAATTCTGAAGGATTCAGTTTTACTAAATTAAATGATCATATTGTATATATGGATTATCCGAGGCTGGCATCTCAGAGGCTCTCTTATAATAGTGACCAAAGTGCCTCTACAATTGTTAATATTAACAATCTAAAACTACAAATAACTGTTACAAACGAATCCATACAAAATCCAACTTCAGATGTTTAGATTAATTCTTCACAGTTCAAGGCTAAATAGCCTCGGTTGCAAAATATGAATTTACTAATATACCGCATCGATGAATTATGTTTCATTTCAATCGTTTTTATTTTTTTCATCAGATTGAACTATCTTGAAGTTGATGTTAACATTTCCTTTCCTCAACTCCTCCCCCCTGCTATTAAATACTTTGCTAGTCACAATTCCATTCACTTCCACATATCCTACCCTTGATTTGTTATTTCAATGGTCGGGCCAGTTGGCCTTTGATGCCAAATAAATGTATTATTATTAAATTACCATAATTTCTCACGCCAAATAATGGCAGATGAATTAATAACAGAAGTAAAACAAATAATTAATGTAATGAACCGAAATTACTCGTATATGATATATTTGTGATACAAACATCTTCATTTTGCAAGCATTGCATCGTAGTTTTTATACACTTATCTTTATTTCCTTCTTGGTTTTCACAAACATAACATTCCATTGCATGAACTATAACGTTCACAAAAAATTAATAGTATACCTGTTGTTATGTATACTATAAGATTAATATAGAAAATCAACGCAATATTTTTCATCATGTTTCCTTATTTCAATTTGTCACATTTTTAAATATGAAGCAGACGCTATATAAAATAAAAAAGTGCAGTTAAAGACATAAGAAATACATAAAATTATGACGCATTTACAACTATCTGCGCGGGTACCTAAATAAATTCACCATAAAAAGCTATGACACATGTGTTGTTAAAATAGTACAGTATTACGGCCTTCCAAAGAGCCGTTTGTGATAGGTTCTGAGGTGTAGATGTTCCAATCCAATTGGTAAATGAGAACGCCATAGATGCCCAGTCGTTTTCAATCTTACTATACCCATTTGAAACTGATAGGCTAATATTCTCGTTCACATCTATTAAGTTCATGCCTGCTATATCTTGAGCTATCTTTCTTGTGTCCTCAAACTTCAGATTAGCTTCCATGTTGATCGAACTAAAATATGTATTTTATAGCTTAGTGTTAGACAACGGACTGTGTACGTCTTACGTAGCAATATACACAATCAAATAATCTGGAACGAAATAAGACGCGAAATACAGAATTATTAAATTGCATCTTCCTGAACGTCCCCAATATATACGATTCAAACGACAAAATGATAGCAGGTGTATACTGTGAAAATCGAGTATGTGAAACCAAAAATTAGAGAAAAGAAAGAAATGCAGCTTGCTAAGGAAAGTCAGGCCAGTCAGGTACAGATTAGCAAAACTGAAATTACGCACAATTAAAAAGTATATATACTGTCAAGTAATTTAACAAATAAAGTTCTATAAAATAAACGAATAATTTCTTTTTATATAATATTCGTTTCACTGAGCCACGGTGGTTTAAATTTATCAATAATTGACACTTGAATTATGTCAGGGGAAATATCTTCCTTTCATACACCACCTTCTCAAAAATGACGGCTTATAAAAGACGTAATCATTGTTCATCTGCTGGCGTTTTACTCCTCCTGAACGAGTTGTGCATAATGGCGTCTCTGACGTCGAAGTTGCATCCTGTTTAGTTGCACTGACACTGCTAATTGGCCTGACGTTGACAAAACGTTATGATCTTGTAACTGGGTAGAACATAAATGTTGATGTTGTAGAGGCACTTTTGTCACTACCATAAGAGAGCCTCTGAGATGCCATGCCCGGATAATCCATATATCCAGTCAGATCATCTAATTTGGAACACTTAAGTTCATCTGAACTATCTTTCAAACTACATTCCTTAAGTCCACTTGCTAAATGCTCTTTATCCTCAATATTTGATAAACCAGCCATAATATTAGTATTAAATTTCTTGCAATTTATATATTATATTAATTAAGCTTACCGGGATGCGCTGATATCCACAGATGACAGAACGATACGGTGGTGACCTTGAAAACAAATATCCACGTCAATTACCTGAAGCAAATTTTAGATCCCAATAATGTGTAATAAGAACGATAGATGAAAGTGGATTATAATAATTTATTAGCAAGGAGACCGTAGATGGAATCACGCAGTATTCCGCCTGTGCAGTTCAGCAAATCAGATCAAACTCCCTTATATACATTCAACAAGACAAGTCAAAAAGTTCGACAATATGAATAAAAGAAACTCCCAAAAAATTACAATATTTAAAAAAACACAATATTGTTTTACGAAACCAGCTATAACATCAAGTGTCCAAAAATAAAATTTGATTTATTTTTATATGAGGAGTTAATTGATGTCCAATAATTTAATTAACCTCCACAGAAGTATGGCCCTTTGAATATGGACTTTTTTCGTAATTATTGAAGAATAATAAAGTTATCTGTCGTGGATTTGACCGCATTTTTCTTGTGCGGGACAATTGATAGCACTCATAGGTCCATTTTCAGATGATGCAATTTTTGGCCTCAATTGATGGGTTCTCAATTGTCCCTTCTTCTTTAAGCCATCAATTAGCTGATTGTCTGAAAATGACGTTGGAACAAGATTTTCCATTGTTCTTCTTCCGAATTTTCGAACCCGAATTTCCAGGTTCATCTTCAGGGTCGACACAATACGCACAGGAGTAAAACACAACTTGTGGCAAATGTGGTATCCTCATTCAAGACAGATATATTTATATTTATTTTAATATCCAAATGTATTTTTAATTGTCTTCCTAATATCCGGTCTTCATACCTAGTCTCTAATACTCAAATGTATACAAAAAACTTAGCCTTGTCCCCCTCCGCGCACACAACCACCTATAAACATGTGTATTTTACTAAAGTGACATTTTATTGAATAACTATAAGCACACCTAATGGATTGACATACACGCCAATCCATGATGTTTATATTTAATTTCTGTTCCGGACGCATAGAAAGATCAACAAAATTTTGATTTCAATCCTGCAGTAATACACACATGCCCCCAGTTTACCTAATCCCATCCAGCTTGCAATCGGTTATAGACCGAGAGAGAGGTTAATAAAACTGTTGAAAGAATGTATAGTATTATTATCGTTTTGACCGAATACGGAGTCTACACTAACTAAATCGCCTCTCAACCAAATACACAATAATACTCATATCCTGTATAAATTAGTTTCTTCATCAAAATATCTGTGTCGAAATCATGTATATATGTATATAATAAATTAGTATTATTTTATATATATATATATATATTTAAATTTTATTTACTTAATTATAATTATATATATATATATATATACTAACTCACTTCTTATAAAAACATCCATTTATATATAATTCAACACGCTAAATATTATGTATATATAGATAAGCATGTAAGCATCCATGTGGGTTCTTCCTACATCTTTAATATATATCTATATATCAGTTAAAATCGCACAATTCCACCCAGGAAAAGATAAAACTAAATTTGAATTGGATGTTGCCAAATTAGTGTTAGAACATAGGGAGGATAAATGTAAACGGAATAATGACTTAAAAAGATTGAGATCGAATTTGTTATCTAATAAGGTAATATGCCTTAAAGCAGATAAAGGTGGAGCAACAGTGCTAATAAACCAGAAGGACTATGATGATAAGATGTACGTACAATTAAATAATAAAGAAGTTTACCATAAAATAAATAAGGACCCAACGGACAAATTACAAGGCGAGGTTAAAGCCTTAATTAATCGAAATGATCGGATCTGGGGAATTGGATTCAGTACTTGGTAAATCATTAATACAAAGAGATTCACTCTCTCCCAGAGTGTATGGTCTAGTAAAAATTCATAAACAAGATAATCCACTTAGGTTAATTGTCAATGTCCAGAATTCTCCAACTTATAAAATGTCCAAATTTCTGTGCCATAGAATAAGAAAATACACCTATTTTCTAGATTATACATTAAAGAATACTTATCACTTTACTGACATTATTAGTAAATATAAATTATTAGAGAATGATAAACTGGCAAGCCTGGATGTGGTATCTATGTATACAAACATTCCGGTACAGGTTGCATTAGAGTGTGTCCAACGTTGTCTAACGGAATACCCTGAAATACTAGAAGGGAGTAAAATGATGTTAAGTAGTATTATGGAAATGTTTAAAATTTGTATGTCCTCTACATACTTTATATTTAGAAATGAATTCTACCTTCAAGTTAAAGGTGTTCCTATGGGACAACCATTATCAGTCCCAGTCGCTAATATCTATATGCATTATTTAGAAAAAAATCTCCTACTTAGATCTCCACTCAAACCAAGCTTATATTTAAGATTCCTAGATGACATCTTCCTAATTTGGAATCACGGGGACAAGGAGTTGGAGAATTTTCTGTATTTAGCTAATCAACTGGGAGAGGTAAAATTCACTTTGGAAAAAGAAAACAAAGAAGAATTATCGTTTCTAGATGTAAAATTAAAACGAATGGGTCAGACATTAGAGAAAGATATTTACAGGAAGGATACTTATTCTGGTATCCTCCTGAATTATTGCTCTAATCACCCGTTTGGGATGAAAATAGGCATTCTAAAATCTATGATAATAAGAAGTCTTAAAATAGTGGATTTAAAATATAGGGACAAAGAACTGATGAAATTAAAAGAAATATTCAGGATAAATGGTTATCCGGAAAAATTAACTGAGAAGATCATAAAGGAGACATTATTGCGATTTAATAGAAGAATAACCCAGGAGAAACGGGCAAAAGATTTAGATAATCAGAATGAAGATAAGCACAGAACTCTGGTTCTACCAGACTCCAAATTAAGTAGAAAGATTAGGATATTAGCAACGAAATACAACATAAGAACAGTGTTAAGACAATCAATTACAATAGGCAATAAGTTACCGAATCAGAAAGAAAAAATAGAACCGCTCAACACATCAGGGGTTTATGAGATACCTTGTAAAGATTGCAATCTTAGGTATATAGGTGAAACCATGCGTCCAATAAAGGTACGTAGAGGTGAACATAAGACTGCATGCAAATACAGACATGTTCATAGATCGGATCTAGCCAGGCACTCAATGGAGACAGGTCATCAGATAAACTGGGATGGCTGTAAACGGATTGCACTATGTAACCGAAATAGATTAACCAGGTTGATTAGAGAATCAATTGAAATAAAATCAGGAATGAACGTAATGAATATGACATGTGTAGAAAAATCATTAGGCCCAATATTTAATGAAGCCTTCTCGAATGGAAAGAAACGTAGATTGGAGGAATCAGATCTAACAATAAATCCCAATAAGAGACCGCGACTATGCATCTGAGATAAAATAAGGGATAAACTAGATAGAGTTAGAAAAAGGTAATTTGGCTATATATATATATATATATATATATATATATATATATATATATATATCGTGACAAGTTTTTAACATTTTTGTTAAGAATTGTATAAATATTGATTTCAAATCTAATTAATCGAATATGATTGGACGTGAAAACAAAATGATGATAAGATGTATGTACAATTAAATAATAAAGAAGTTTACCATAAAATAAATAAGGACCCAACGGACAAATTACAAGGTGAGGTTAAAACTTTAATTAATAAAATGAATGGATCTGGGGAATTAGATTCAGTGCTTGGTAAACCATTACAAAGAGATTCACTCTCTCCCAGAGTGTATGGTCTAGTAAAAATTCATAAACAGGATAATCCACTCAGGTTAATTGTCAATGTCCAGAATTCTCCAACTTATAAAATGTCCAAATTTCACTGCCATAGAATAAGAAAATACACCTATTTTCTAGATTATATATTAGAGAACACTTATCACTTCACTGACATTATTAGTAAATATAAATTATTAGAGTATGATAAACTGGCAAGCCTGGATGCAGTATCTATGTATACGAACATTCCGGTACAGGTTGCATTAGAGTGTGTCGAACGTCGTCTAACGGAATACCCTGAAATACTAGAAGGGAGTAAAATGATGTCAAGGATTATTATGGAAATGTTTCAAATTTGTATGTCCTCTACATACTTTATATTTAGAAATGAATTCTACCTTCAAGTTAAAGGTGTTCCTATGGGACAACCATTATCGGTCCCAGTCGCTAATATTTATATGCATTATTTTGAAAAAATTCCCCTACTCAGATCTCCCCTCAAACCAAGCTTATATTTAAGATTCCTAGATGACATCTTCCTAATTTGGAATCACGGGAACAATGAGCTGGAGAATTTTTTGTATTTAGCCAATCAACTGGGAGAGGTAAAGTTCACATTGGAAAAAGAAAGCAAAGAAGAATTATCGTTTATAGATGTAAAATTAAAACGAATTGGTCTGACATTAGAGAAAAATATTTACAGGAAGGATACTTATTCTAGTATCCTCCTGAATTATTGCTCTAATCACCCGTTTGGGATGAAAATAGGCATTCTAAAATCTATGATTATAAGAAGTCTTAAAATAGTGGACTTAAAATATAGGGACAAAGAACTGATGAAATTGAAAGAAATATTCAGGATAAATGGTTATCCGGAAAAATTAACTGAGAAAATCATTAAGGAGACGTTATTGCGATTTATTATAAAAATAACCCAGGAGAAACGGGGAAGAGATTTAGATAATCAGAATGAAGATAAGTACAGAACTCTGGTTCTACCAGATTCTAAATTAAGTAGAAAAATTAGGATATTAGCAACGAAATACAACATAAGAACAGTGTTAAGACAATCAGTTACAATAGGCAATAAGTTACCGAATCATAAAGAAAAAATAGAACAGCTCAAAACATCAAGGGCTTATGAGATACCTTGTAAAGATTGCAATCTTAGGTATATAGGTGAAACCATGCGTCCAATAAGGGTACGTAGAGGTGAACATAAGACTGAATGCAAATATAGACATAGTCATAGATCAGATCTAGTCAGGCACACAATGGAGACATGTCATCAGATAAACTGGGACGGCTGTAAATGGATTGCACTATGTAACCGAAATAGGTTAACCAGGTTCATTAGAGAATCAATTGAAATAAAATCAGAAATGAACTTCATGAATATGACATGTGTAGAAAAATCATTAGGCCCAATATTTAAACAAACCTTCTTTTTTTTGAAAATTAACGTGTGGTACGTAGTTGTGTACAATTTTTATGTTGGTTATGTTTTCTTTATGAGCAATATAAATTCTTGTATTTTATGGAATGGTAAAGGAGCACCAGTCTTATAAAGCAAAACGGAAGAGTTAACAGAAATGTAAACAAACGCATTAATGTGTACATTGCCTAAATTAAATTTAACAGAGCATTACAGAACACTTCGCAAAAAACGTTGAAGCGTAATATATCACGATTTCATGCAACAATTCCAATTTCATAATCAATGCTCTTCGAATTCTGTAATTACAACAAAAATACACAATTATACATAAATGTGAACCGGAGTTTGACATAATTGTGACACAATGAGTGAACTAATGATAAATAGGGCCTTAACTGGCGCTCGAAATAACAATTTAAACACCTTAAGTGAATTGTGAAAGCGTGAAAACTGTAAATTTCAATATCCTATGAAATAAAGTGCGAAGAATTTATATGTGCCTCAGTTAAAATATATGACTGTAGTTTTGTTATTTTGCGCGTAACCTGAATTGTTGCTTATCTTAAGCTCAAAATCGTGATATAAATAAATAGTACAGAGAAAGTATTGTAAAACAATATTTTATCTGCATTGGTCAGTGTGTCTTTGTGATTCCATCGTTCAACATAAAAATGACATCCGATGTAGGCCGGAACCTTTGCGTGCGGAGATTCATTGTCTTTGCACTCTGGAATGTCACTTTCTACAGGATGGTCATCACGGACCATTTAGTTAAGACTAATTAAAATTTAATTCCTAAAATGTATGCGACACTAACAGGAGCATATAACAATGAAAGCAAAACAATAACAATTTTATTACTAATGTTATACTATTCTTCACAGAAATTATTCACATTGGCTGGCAAGCTAATTCCTATTGGTCCATTTAATGAAAATAGTTTACTTATTTAGACAAATCCAATAGCGCTGTGTCATACGTTTAATCACTTCCAGATTCGTGTATAAGATTTTTAAAAATTTTATTAATAAATATATATCCCAATAATAAGTAATGTCGCGTCCTTCTCTGACTTTAAATTCGTAATTAATAACTCCTACAGTTAAATTGTCTTAATATTGTCATAAACTCTATTTTGTTGATCAACTTAAGCAGCAAACTTTGTAATGATTTCGAATAGATTGAATTTTCTATCGTATACTGCTTCTCTGTTTTAACTACGAAAGGAGCCATTGTTTTTTCTATTGTAAATAATGGTTGATAAATTAAGCTGGTTCCTATGAGTGTTCTTTATTTAACCGCACATAGGCGTATTTAGTAAACTTTCCAAAGCAACTGGCTAATGTTTCACAAGTTTGTGAATTATTGGCTGCCTTTGACTGCCGTAGATTTACTGATCCCTTTTAACTTTTTATTAAATCTACTGTAAGGTAAAACAAAAATGTGCGACACGAAATTCTCAGACAATGAAAATTAAATTTTAACAAATCTGCCTTCATTTAAAAATACTGTTTTTTGCGGAGAACTAATGTATATGCAAGTATCAATTAGGTGTTGCGAACCAAGTAACAAATTGGTTCAGTTGTGACCAGACGGATAAACCAAAGACAGCATGAACGGAAAGTATAATCTCATGCACATTCGTTTCGTGCTTACTGGCGACTGATCAGTAGGAGCCGGTATTACGCCCTTTAACCACTATATATTTGGTAGAAGAATGTGGAATAATAGGACGGTACAATCTCCTTGACGAATTTGTAAACCTACAGTAGTGAAGCTAACATCATATAAAGTCTACGACAATGCGACTTCAACGCCAACTCACACTATATAATATATTTACCGAGTCTGTAAAGCATATTAACACTAAGGCTATTGTGTTAGTAACCGATACCAAAATTATGGTACCGAAAAGGTGCATGGTACTAACACTAATGTTGCCAGGTCGGTACATGAACTAATTTTTTACTAGGTTTACCCAGCATCTAAGCCCACGTACCCCACCAGCCATATTTTATTTGATTTGGAGATTTTTTAAGACTGAGAGCATTTCTTTTTAGAAAAAAATCCAACAGACACCAAGTATTAGACTTCAAGTTTAGGCAAATCATCAGCTCTGTCTACCAAACCTTTCCACGGAGAAACGTGAGATCATCTGTGTTAGCAATGAAAATAGACGGCCTTTCTCTCGGCCAAAATTACAAAGTGTCTGTGGCTCCGATCTATAAAAACAGACACAAAAGAGCAAGGTGGTGAGTGTTGGTGAAGCTTCTGTGCAATCTTCCCACCAATTCAGGAGGTGGGATTTATTTTCATTCTTATAAGTATCCATCTTTAATATTCAACTGTAATATTTTTACTAGTTGTTATTGAGCATTTTACATTATATTAATCCCAGATACATCATGTCTTTTGTGGCGTATGGACGCTTGATTTAAACGTGCTTAGAAAAGTTTTAAAAACAGATAAACTACAAAAAATATATATTCTTGCTGGCGGAGAACATATGTAATCTTAGGCGTATATGTGTAAGATATTGCGTATCTTATTAAAAATTTGTTCCACTAGGCCAAAAATGGCATACTGAAGTCAGCTAAAACGAAAAGTACAATTTAATGCACAAACGCATTTCGTGCTTACTGAAATACTAAAGGAGCTCGAACTAATCCATCAATCTTCTACTTACATTTGGTCAGTAAATGTGTGACATTTTGAAGTCACCAGATTGTTCAAGATTTGTTGTCATTATCAATTGTCGTATTGGCAAAAATTGAGTGAGTTTATTTTTAAGTTGCATTGCTAAGACGTGTTCTGTCGCTGACTCCTTGATTTCATTAATATACATAAAGTTATGAGACTGCACTTTTGCAACTGTCCAACATTTTTCGACAAAATATTCGGTGAGTTTGGGGCGTAGTTTGGCTCTAACTAACACTTCACCGTTAAGCACCAAACGATATGTACATGAAATTATACGTATTTACCTGCTGATACTGGCATTTATTGCTGAACCAACTGGAATAAAGTTATTTCTAGGCATGCAATACCTAAAGCATTTAAAGGATTACTTTATTGTGTTTATTTTACCTGTAACCAATTGGGCTTGTTTAGTTTTATTATTTGACGCATAAATTCTATTCTATCCTTTTCTGATCGTCAAAGTTAATGTGCATTGACTAAACGTTAATTTTTCCCAATTTTACAAGAAGAAACGGTTCATATATAACAGACCGCGTCAAAATAATTCGAATTATCATTTAAATCAATTCTATAAATTTATTCTTTGTACGGAACTGCGACGTTGAAACACAACGTCGCTGATATGATCTGCGGCCAAGTCAGACCTAGCCAATATTAAAAATGTCTTAAGTAAAATTATATATATATATATATACATATATATATATATATACATCTCTTTATATATATACATATATATATATATATATATATCAAATCATTCATAGTCTACAAATTCTCATGTATGTGCGGTAGCACATATATCGGACGTACGAAGAAGCAATTGATAAGCAGAATCCAGCAACATTTGCCACAGAAATTGATTAACAAGGCTTGCCACCGTCAGGAAAATCAGCTATTTCCGATCATATATTGGCAACGGGGCACCCTGTCAATTCGACCAATTTCTAATTCTAATTAAAAACAAAAATCAAGAAAATTATTATATATTTATAGAAGCCCTTTATATAAAACAACAAACACCATAGCCTGGATATTCAAAATTTTCGTCCAACATGATATTCTAATCGACTGTACGAATAACAAATTCAACAACAATTAACTAGTATCCAGGCCAAACCAGGCAAACCCATTCTAGAATCAACAAATTCAATCCAGTTGGCAACAAACTGAAGAGGAAAAAACAAATTCACATACAGTGACAGAAATTTCGAAACAATATGCGCGTTCAACACTGCAATCCGCACTTGCGCTGTTACCAAATGAAGAAAACAAATTTGCGCAAAAATGTGAAACGAAAGACTACAAGGAAAAAGTAGCACTCCTACACGTAACAACGAACAATGCGAACAGATGGTTAATTCTCAAGCCATCAATACAATAATGACCAGATCTTAGACATCACTTTGCAATACAGCGAGAAGGACCTTAACATGCAAACAGGCAAACAGGCAATCACACAGACACAAACGCATATACAATTACCAATCAGCCAAAACAAGAAATATAAAACCAAGTCATATTTGTTGCCACCCACATATTCAAATGAAAACCCAGAATGTATATAAATGAAAGATTGTAGAGCGATAATTTCAAATAGAAGAACCATTACCAACCACAGTTTTTCATGGAGCTTTAAAAATCATGTTATAATGCTAGTGAATAAATAAATAATTTGTGTTTGGACAGTTCTCCACGAAGTCTATTTATTGCAATAGCTTTCAAATAGGGCAGCGTGCTCTCACATCTACCTTATTTAAAATTGTAATTTGTTTTGTCGGAATATCCTATTATTTTCAACGTACCACGTGCACAGAAATAGGCTTACGTGCAACTTAAGTCTTATTTCGTTCACGTCAATTTGATACGTGCTCCGATATGCGTGAATCCAATTTTCCGCTGTATTTGTTTAACTAGGATTTCTCATATGTACACAAATAATTGCGAATAACGTGAGATGCATATTACGGTGTAATTCTGGCTTTCACACGTGGCAGAGCAGATTCGGCGATAGGTAGAAGAAAAACTAAGCCAGCTGCAAAATTACGTAAACGCCAAAGCGGAAAAAAATCTATCTTTAAAAAGTTTAATTGCTTCATTTTTATATTGTAGGCGAATATGCGCCAGTTTTTTATCAACTGTATGGACTTTGACAAAGGGTTCCATTTTGTCATACTATTTTTTGTGTATTATTTATGCGAACCTTTTTATTTATTCAGACAAAATAAGTTAATGCGTTGCTCTTCTCCAGTTGGAATTTCAATGAAATTGGACAAAAGCGTTCTGCAAATTATATAATATTTCTTAAATTAATAATTTGTAAATTTATGTTGTACGTTCTTGAACACTAAGCATCCTAAAAACATGTTCTAAAAGTTGATAAAATAATAATTATTTGCATAATAAAGATTTCCTTGTAAGCTGGAAGGTGAACCGCATTTAATATATCCTGCAATGTTTATGCTTAAAAACCACAAAAAATATTAATCCCATTAAATTATTACCAAAAAAATTTCATGTAAATTCGTTTCGTACTTAATGGCGACTCATTAGTAGGAGCCGGTATTACGCCCTTTAACCACTATATATTTGGGTGAAGAATGTGGGATAATAGGATGGTAAAATCTCCTAGACGAATGTTTAAACCTGAAATAGTGAAGTTACCATCATTGCAGGTTTACACATTCGTCTAGGAGATTGTACCGTCCTATTATCCCATATTCTTCAACAAAATATATAGTGGTTAAAGGGCGTAATACCGGCTCCTACTGATGAGTCGCCAGTAA
Source organism: Eudiplozoon nipponicum (assembly GCA_029291075.1). Lineage (NCBI taxonomy): Eukaryota > Metazoa > Platyhelminthes > Monogenea > Mazocraeidea > Diplozoidae > Eudiplozoon > Eudiplozoon nipponicum. The sequence goes on from JAQBSW010001120.1 coordinate 41,470, forward strand.
GCACGAAACGAATGTTCATGCTGCCTTTGGTTTATCCTTCTGATCACAACTGAACTAATTTGTTACTAGGTTCGCAACACCTAATACATACTTGCATATATATTAGTCCTCCGATACAAACAGTATTTAACTGATATATATTGAATTGAATGATGTCATGCTTACCGCGAAATGTCATAACTGATATCGATCAAGGCCAGAGTGTATGGATTTCTGGAGTAACACGGGTTCAAAAATTGTTGTAATTCTCAATTTCGGTGAACTATAACATAAATTGATATTCATCATGTTGGTACCATGTACCGACTCGGAAACCATAGTGTTAGTACCATGTACATTTTTTGGTACATTTTTGTTGTTATCGGTTACTAACACAATAGCCATAGTGTTAGTATCCTTTACAGACTCGGTATATAAATTATATAGTGTGAGTTAGCGTTGAAGTCGCATTGTCGTAGACTATATGATGTTAGCTTCACTATTTCAGGTTTACACATTCGTCTAGGAGATTGTACCGTCCTATTACCCCACATTCTTCGTCCAAATATATAGTGGTTAAAGGGCGTAATACCGGCTCCTACTGATGAGTCGCCAGTAAGCACGAAACGAATGTGCATGAGATTATACTTTCCGTTCATGCTGCTTTTGGTTTATCCTTCTGGTCACAACTGAACTAATTTTTTACTAGGTTCGCAACACCTAATACATTCTTGCATATATTAGCTCTTCGCATCAAACAGTATTTAACTGTCATATATTGAATTGAATGATGTCATGCTTACCGCGAAATGTGATTACTAATATCGATCAAGGCCAGAGTGTATGGATTTACTGGAATAACAGGTGTTCAGAAATTGTTGTAATTCTCAATTTCAGTGAACTATAGCATAAATTGATATCCATCATGTTGGTACCATGTTCCGACGCGGAAACCATAGTGTTAGTACCATGTACATTTTCGGTAAAATAATGTTGGTATCGGTTACTAACACAATAGCCATAGTGTTAGTATCCTTTACAGACTCGGTATATATATTATGTAGTGTGAGTTAGCGTTGAAGTCGCATTGTCGTAGACTGTATGACTTTAGCTTCACTATTTCAGGTTTACACATTCGTCTAGGAGATTGTACCGTCCTATTATACCAACATTCTTCACCCAAATATATAGTGGTTAAAGGGCGTAATACCGGCTCCTACTGATGAGTCGCCAGTAAGCACGAAACGAATGTGCATGAGATTATACTTTCCGTTCATGCTGCCTTTGGTTTATCCTTCTGGTCACAAATGGACTAATTTGTTACTAGGTTCGCAACACCTAATACATACTTGCATACATATTAGTTCTCCGCAACAAACAGTATTTAACTGTTAAAAAAGACTTTCTCATTTTGCGTAGTTTCTGTTTTAAAACGAAACAAACGAACTGATTGGACTGGCCGTTCAGCTATTAGTTCATTTAAATAGAATCATGCGTCTTGACATTTTCAACAAACGATTCCTAATTAGACTTAGATTTTTGTAGATTAAATTTATTTCCAAAAATCTGAAGACCGCTTGTTTAATTCCAATAAGAATTTCATGCTACATCAGAAGAGTTGCTTAATTAGTTAGAAATCAGAATTTAGTTAGTAGACTACATATGCAATATGTTAAATTGGGTTTTCAGTACTAATATATATATATATATATATATATATATATATATATATATATATATATATATATATATACATACATTACCGCGGTCCGTTATAAGGCTAAAAGTTTAGTTTCTTATCTACACTAGGGTAGGTGGGCTAAAGTCCTACTATCATACGTAAATCTTTGAGATGCCATGGTCGTATCCATATGAATGTAAGACTACCCATTAGATCTATTGTAAGTGGAATGATCAATCTTGGATGACAGTCCAATCTGTTTTGCTAAACCCCTCATACTAATATCTACACGTCACTCCTTTTCTCCCTCGGTGTCCTCATATCTGAAATATACATTTATATCATTAAAAGTAAGACGTTCTTTTGACGGTGAACTACTTGGAAATTCGTGAAATATATGTTCAGGAGTTGTACACTGGTCTGTGTTCATATACATGCAAAACAAAAACCAGACATGGTACCTGTGTTTCTTTGCTTTTTTAGTTGCCGCACAAACTAAAAAGGCTTAAAACCTATAGATCATGTTTATTGAATAAATCAAGTATACAAATTACTACATCACATATTTTAGGAGCCAGCGAGCCAAACTTGCTCTGTAAAACAAAGTATGCACCAACAAATTAACATAACATGAATTTAAACAAAGGATTCTATAATAATAATTTTAAAATTTTTGTAATAAAAATATTAGATTCAAGAATAAGCGTCATATTTAAACGAAAATTAGATTCTTAATTTGTTCACATTTGGTGTTAATCATTTTCACATGTACGTGCTTCAGATTTTAGAATGTGACCATACATAGTCGTAAAACTCTTCCGCAAATTGATTAATCATCCCACCTTGATAGCACGTGATGAGTTCCCAATAAGGACGAAATCGGTCTACTAGATGAATTGCCTTTTGTGCGACAGGGTACTCAGTAGTTAGAGCAGCAGACGTGCCCGGATTCGAGCCTTGTCCGCGGCAAATACTGAACAGTACGTGATGAGTTCTTAATAAGGAAAAAACCGGTCTATTGGATGAATTGCCTTTTCTATACTACAACTTCTTAGTTTTTACTGACAAAGTTATAAATATAATGAGTCATGTGTTTACATCAATATCGAAACCTTGATTAAATTAATTAATCATCCTAAGCGTTTGCGTTTTTACCTTTGTGCTTATGAATATTTCTGTGCGTCTTGATCATATAGCAATCATTTAAGTGGCGTTTTCAATGCCTGAACTAATGACCCAGATGAAGCCTCGGAATTTCTGTCCTTTATTAGTCAAGTTTCTTGGTTTCTTCGTCCATCTCAATAAATTGTCGTATGTAACGATAAAGAGATAACCAGTTCTCTTTTTGAGTTTTTCAATTACTGTTTTTCCATTAATTTCTTGTGCAAATGAAGTCATGCTAATATCATTTTTATCCTTGTAGACATGCGGTTCCACTTCCAACTCAGAGGGCAACCAGTAATTAGACCTACCACTTCTAGTCTTTGTTCGATCTAAGCTGCCCATTTTATCACTAAGAGCGCTAAGGGACTAGCCTAACTATGCTCTTTGCCGGTTGAGCTTTGCCACTAACACCAAAGGAGGACTGTGTACTCAATTTACTCCATTTGTACATCTCGCTTAGTGCATGTCACTACGCAGTCACTAGAAATGCTTTTCAATATTATGCTGCGCTATACAGCGTGAAACACCTGGATGCATTTCAAAGTTTCACAGGCTAACTAATGAACAATACATAGTTGTGGCTTACAATATTGACTCACAAATAATGGACCAGTCATTCCATGATTCAGAACTTTGTACCTTTTCATATAGCTCCATTCTGAAAATCCATAACATTTAGGACAATGTGTTTCCACCATATCGGACCACACTATGGTCAAATCCACGTCGGACAAATTAAGGAAAATTGAGCCCGATTCCTCGTCCTGAATGACTAAATTTATTACGTTAATCCTATCAACAACCGTGAGATCTCCACTTAAATTCCCCAAATTACTTGCCAGCTACATGCGCGACCCTAGATATTACTTAAATTCTCACATCAGAATTCCGCGAATATTTGAACAATCTCTTCCATTGAACAGTATGGAACATTATTGACGCTACACAAGCTTTAGGGTCGACAAGCGATGTTTCTGGGTATCAAGGTGAGCTTCTTCCTAAATCTATTCTATGATCACTCACGTAATACGGAGCCGTTATACGGTGCGATCGGTTACAAATATGCGTATTAAAACATATATAACGTCAAAATTTTATAGAGCCCAAAGGTAAGCAACATTGAAGTGAACTCACTAAACATAATATGCAACAAACCGGTGAAGAGCACCATTTCATTGATTGAGAAGGTAGTCATTTTTTTACCTAAAGTATGACAACCAACAATTTTTTATACCTGTTGTTCTAGAGAAGCCTTTAAAACTTGCCTCGATCGACATCAGCATCAAAACTGCATGATAATAATATTCTTGGTTGCTGCGAACTTACATAATTGCATTTTTGTATTAGAAATTGCGTAATTAAAGACAGGTATGTTCCTATTGAACCAAGATTATATGTGAAATTTAGCATAGGATAAAATTATCTCATAGATTACACGACCACTCAATTATGTATTATGTGTTGCGCACCTAGTAGCAAATTAATTCAAATCTGACCAGAAGGATAAACCAATGACAGCATGAACGGAGGCTCTTTTTGTTTTAATCAAGGTTTCGATCTTAATATAAACACCTGACCATTATGTACATATGTTTGTTAGTATAGACTAAGCATTGTATATTGTAAAAAAGGAAATTCATCCATAAAACTGGTTTCGGCCTTATTGAGAACTCATCACATACTGTCCAGAATTCGCCGCGGCAGTGCTCGAACCTGGGCAAGTCTGATTCGATATCCGGTGCTCTAACCATTGAACCACCCTGCCGTATCCATTTCGCCGCAGTTGTATCTCAAATATTTTTATTTTCAGCACTTAATCCTTAATTGAGTGCATTATTTTTATTTTCATTATATTAGTATATCAAAAGTAAATTTAATGGGGACTAGAAGTTTATACCTGCCCAGGATTTGAATGCTTAACGATAATGGAAAATATAAATAATATTAAAATAAATATGAATGATGATGACTAAAACAGTAAATAATTGACTGTTAATTAAGTAATAGGTGTTGCGCACCTAGTAACAAATTAGTTCAATTATAACCAGAAGGATAAACAAAGACAGCATGAACGGCAAGTATAATCTCGTGCACATTCGTTTCGTGCTTACTGGCGATTCATTAGTAGGAGCCGGTATTACGCCCTTTAACCACTATGTATTTTGGTGAGGACTGATTGTATATAGGACAGAACAATCTCCTATACAAATGTTTATATCTGCAGTAGTGGAGCTAACGTCATATAAAATCTTCGACAATGCGATTTCAACGTTAATTCCCTCTATATAATATATATATATATATGGAATACCTGTAAAGGATACCATCTCTGTGGCTATTGCGTCAGTACCCGATACCAGCATTATAGTACCAAGAAGGTACATGGTACTAACACGATGGATATCATTACATGCTAAAGTTCACCAAAAGTAGCTTGGCTTTAAAGTCATAATTGAACTAATTTGCTACTAAGAGCGCAACACCTAATAAATAATTTCACATATATTAGTTCTCTGCTACAAACATTATCTAACAAATATTTGATTTATTACGTTTATAAATTAACTCTTTTCACGCAGTTCCATCCGCTCCGGTTAATTTACAGTTAAACGCTATTGGAGAGAGAGGTCTGACTGTTTCCTGGTCACCACCGGTGACTCCTAATAGCATCATTCTGTACTACTGGCTGCGCTATAATTCTACCAATACACCGACTCCTATTAAATTTTTACAACTCACCGCGACGGTAAGTTGGCTGAGGCATTTTGCCTAACAAAATATTTTGTTTCGTTCTAAACTGACGTATGTTAATTCTGCTTCCTGGTTGATTTAACGAAATAACAGACAAAAGTAATAAATTTTTCTGCTGGTAGGAACAATCAAATGCACACTGGCCAGTTGAGAAAGTTGAAATTTTTGCCGAATTTCAGTCGGAACACAACAATTTACTGTTGAGTGAGCTAAACCACTAGAGTAAATCTTCTTTTGTACGTTTCAACTGAACTTCACTTTTCCACATTCGCAGTTCTTAAGTGGAATGTCAAGGTTTTCAGAGAAATCAACTGCCTAGGCTTAACTCATCAGTACAGTCATATTGTACATGGCAAATGCGTACGAGTTTTCTTTCGCTTATCGTGCTTCTTTTTAACGTCTGAATTTGGGTTTTTACTCTTAGCGCTTATCTTTACACACATACACCAGGTCATGTAGATATTTTTTTAATGGAAGGCGACAAAGAAAACCGCTTATATGAAGCGCCTAAAGAAAGGCAAGTAATGCAATCTCTGTTCAAAGAACACTTAACTAGACAAATAGCAGATTTAAACACAATCCGTCAACAAATTTTCGTTATTATCCACATTATAAAACTTAAAGTCAATACTCAAGACTGGCGTATTACGTTTTTATCCAAAACTTCCATGTCTTTATTTACATTTTTGGTACAGAGATGCGTGATTTAATGCCATAACAGAAAGAAATCTTCTTCCTGCATATGGACGGCAGTAAGGCGGACTGTAGCAATGCTATCAAGCCAGAACTGGTTACACTACCATCAGGCGTGCCAATATTATAATTCCTGTTATACAGATGAACTACATCAAGTGAATTAGAGGCTGTCTCTCCTCCGGCAACCTAATTTATTTTAACAATCATCCCCCGCTAAATTAACGACTGCTCAAAAACATAACTTATATAGGTGTGGTAAAGGTTTAGAAAAAATAGCTTGTCCGTGACATCATATAAATTGTGCAGCCAGTGTTATAGTTAAGTACGACATACTTGAGGCAAATTGAAGTGACAAACACATTATTCAATTATTCAATCTCCACGATTTGGGTTCGCGGGTTGTCGCTTTGCACTATCAGTTTCACAAAGAACCAGTTTGTTCCCAATTTCCAAGTATGCGTCGAGCTTGTCCTTTTCGCTGGGTGCGAATTCGCCCCTTTCTTCCTAAGGCATCAACATCGTTAATACTAAAAACTGAAAATGAGGTATAATCTTATCTTCTTACTTGATAGTTACTATTATCAATATCACAAACAGCGTTAAATCAGCATGACGACTAGATGCTTCACTGTCAGATTATTACAATTTTTATTGTAAAAAAACCATTTTGTCTATTGATATCGTTTGAATGTTTGCGCAGTACGTAGTCCAAAAGTTGAATCTCTGCGATTTACATTCGTGGGTTGTCGTTTCGCACTATCAGTTTCGCAAAGATCCGATTGATCACCATTTCCAAGTACTCATCGTGTCTGTCTTATTTTTGGCTGGGTGCGGATTAGTCCATTTCTTTGTACTGTGTATATATGTTTAGAGGCCTGATAATGGAACAGAAAATAACTGTCAACGAAGATTAGATCGTACCTCATTGCCAGTGGATAGTATGAACGATATTGATGCGTTCGGAAGAAATGAATGAATCAGCACCCCGCCAATAAGACAAAGTCGTAGCGCACTTGGAAATGGGGATCAATCTGATTTTTGCAAAACTGATAGTGCAAAGCAACAATTCGCGAACGAAAGTCGCGGAGATTCAACAATTGAAGCTCGCACTGCTCAACCATTCAAGATGTATACATTATTAATTTTCCATAAATTTTGCATGTCAACTACGTGTGGGACATCTGCGAAATTTAATGTTTATGGACAGCCGTTCTTCCAGTTAAGTTCAATCTATACAAGGCAACTCTTAGTAAGAGCTATTTATCTAATATTCCACATCTTATATTTGTTTCACAGATTGACCTTTGTTAGTCAATTTTCCATCATGCCTTGATAATGATCACGGAAGACCGGTTCTTGTCAGTACATGTGCCTGACATAAGTTTTTCTATGTTGTGTGTCATTTTAATTCCACTTTAATGCGTCCATTTTATCTGTCAAGTATGTTCTTGAATTTCAAAAATTTGACGAAGGTCAAATGTTTCGTGTTTTCTTTTTTGTTTAAATGGCCGATCAAACAATGGGATTCGAATGCCAAGATTGAATATTTTTAAACAGTTACGTTAGTAATGTTTGCATTTAACCTCATTTTTGAATTATTAAATAAAGGGGAATTTTTTGCATATATAAATTTAAGATTTAAAAAATCAAATATGTAAATTAGTGTTACGTCTTGAAATTACTATGCAAAAACATCAAGGAATATATATTGTCTAATTCGCCTTACCTTCAAATTTACTTAATACTGACTTATTATACATAAAAAGTGCTGCCACTAAATTTTAATTCATAGTTATTTATCCTGGTGGTATGGTTTCTGTCTTGCAAGGACAGATCTGGAAAGGCTAGTGAAAACATTGTGTCAAAAGCGATAAAAAATTATTCACCTGAATAAAACTTTGAAAGAAAACTTGTATTTTTTATATAATTTATGATTACAGGAAATTTGTCATTTTTGAGAAGTAATAGATTAATTGTAAGACACTGAATTTTGGCAAGTGCTTGACGAGTTCTCAATACAGGCGAAACCGGTATACCTGATGAGGTGCCTTTGCTATCTTCTGCAATGTTAATTTTATTATGAAAACACACGGACACGCATATATATATATATATATATATATATATATATATATATATATATATATATATATATATATATATTTCAACAGATTTTCATAAACTTACCATTAAAGGCGACCTACTGGCTTGAATAGTGCACGGTGGTTATATCGAATCACTAAGAAGATTTTCTTAATCACAGAGAATCCTGAGGTTGGATGCCAAAGATCAATTAACAATTCTCACCAAATCATTCATAGTCTACAAATTCTCATGTTTGTGCAGTACACATATATTGGACGTACGAAGAGCAATTGATCAACTAATCTAGCAAAGTTTACCGCAGAATTTGATTAACAAAGGCTTTGTACCGCCAGAAATATCGGCTATTTGCGATCACATATTGGGAACGGGGGCCTCAGCAAATTTGGCCAATTTCTCAATTCTACACAAGCAAAATCTGAAAATTAATTATATATATATATATATATGTATATATGTATATATATATATATATATATATATATATATGAAGCTTTTAATATAAAACAATAAACGCCCGTCCTATCCCTTAAAATGTTATATCAACACGATATTTCAATCGACTGAACATGAATAAAACCCGAAAAATAATTTAATAGCATCCAGACTAGGTTAAACACCCCCCAAACAGACTCATCAAACATTCGATCGGATTGGCAACAAACTTTAGAATAAAAAACAGCTGCAAATCCATTTGTAACAGTGACAGATTTTTCCAAACAAGAGTATTTAACGCTGCACTTATCACACCTTGCACAGTTACCAAAGGGGCAGAATAAAATTGAGGAACATGGCGAAAAGAAAGACCACACCTGGGGAAAAACATCCGTGCAAATAATAGTCAACAATGGGAATAGGTGGTTTACTTTCAATCCGTCAATACGAGAATAACCAGAACTCAGACATCTATTTGCCATACGATAAGTACGACCCCTAAAAACAAACGGACACATAAACATATACACTTACTAATCAACCCAAACAAGAAATAGAAATAAAGGCGAGTCAGATAAGTTGCCACCTACATAATCAAATTGAAACCCTGTATGTTTATAATTAAAAGATTGAAAAGTGATATTTGGTAGTCTCGAAATTAATGGTCCTTATCTACTTTATTATTAATGCGTTTTTGCTTCCTGATAAGAAATATACTGTGTAAAACCTTAGACTAAAATTATATGCGATAACAAAAATTTGCTCTGTTCAAAGGAAATTCTTGTTTTCTTCTTTATTGTCAACTAAACAATATCAGACATTGATTTTTTTAAAATTGGTTTATAATTAAACGAATATTTATTGCTTGGGCTATGATAAAAATTACTTTATTGAAGCTTGCGATCTTGATGTGCACATCTGGCCTACTATGTACATACATTTTTCAGTATTAAATAAGTATTATACAGTGTAGAAAAGGCAATTCATCCGGTTGGCCAGTTTTAGCCTATTGGGAACTCCTCACGTACTGTCCGCAGCAAATTCTTCGATCTAATTAATGAATTGCCTTTCTACATTATACTATTCTTATTTTATTCTGACAAATGTATGCGTATAAAAGATCAGATGCTCGTGAAAATATTGCGTCCTTGATTATATTGATTTGTTAACTTTCTATCGTTGAATATGTGCATATTAAATATTGGTCTTTCCTGGAAATAGCAGATGGACTGCATAAATGTGCTGAATAGCTGAACCTAAATAATGTCTTGCTGCAAATCTTGTACTTTTTGAATACAGAGTAATCATTTTATGTATTTTTATTTAAACCATGGTTGCCGTTTTTACATAAACACCCGTCCTTTAAATACATACCTTTTCAGTATAAATCAAGCATTGAATAAAGTATAATATGCAATTAATTCAGTTGACCGGTTTCGTCGATATTGGGAAATTTTCAACGAATTTTCCACAATTTTCCGCCGTCAGGGCCGAAACCTGGGCACGTCTGCTTTGAAATCTGTTGCATTATCCACGGAGCAAGCTTGTCGCAGTCTACAAATAATTATCAGTTATATGCTAACTAATGTTTCTTAGTTTTCCTTTCCTTAATTTGAAGCGTATATGACATTCATGTTGAGCTAAACTTCTAACTAGCCACTCCTGTCCGCGGCAAAATCTGGGCAATATGGGAATAGTTTCCTAAAAGACCGAAACGGTCTTTACGAATCTATACAATACTTAGTTTATACAAACAAATTTATGTATATAATAAGACTAGAGTTTACATGAAGATCGTGACCTCGATTTAAATGATTTTTATTACCGTCCACACAACCAATCTTCGTTTAATTATAAAAATTTGCAATGCTTGTTTCCCTTTAAATTAACAGAATTTTAAATAAATAAATAAATTTTATTAAATATCGCTGGGAAAGAATAATAAACTGCGATTTTTCGTAGAATTGAGAATCCAAGATGACATGCATAGAATAAACCTCATTTTTGTATAATGAAAAGCCAATATTAAGAACGCCAGAGTAATAAACTCGCATAATAAGTAAACTACTATTTCAGTTTAAGCGAGACCTAATGAAAATAATGAACCATCTCGCAGCTGTATTTTACAGACACATTTAGAAAATACATTTTTTTTGTCTTAGAGCACTAGTTAATTCTTGTTTTATGCTGTCAAGAATAATGCTTTTAGGTATAAGCGATTTCACGATTGTATATTTTGGCCCAATATCCTAAATCTGGAATAGTTATGCTTTTATTATTAATACATACAACGTTCGAGTGGTGAGGGGACACCACTTGTACCAAATTCCCAAGAAACTCCATGAAATGTCTTGGAGCCGGCTTATCCTCCAAAAGGAGTCAGCCGCAGTAAAGTAAAGTAAAGTACATACAACGTTGAATAACCCGTAAGTTTTCTTCTTTCCATTATATTTTTTATAGTCATGTTGTTCGATTATTGTTTTCTTGCAAATAATGCATTTATAAGATTTAAAAGAAACATGTTGCGCGAACAGGAAATAAACAATTTACCTGATTTTCGGATTGCGTACCGAAATATTTGAATCCACTGTGCAAAAATCATGATGACAGTGGATTCAAATATTTCGGTACGCAATCCGAAAATCAGGTAAATAATGCATTTACCTTTAATTTTATGTCGTTTTCCGCACAGCAGAGAAGCTATTTGAAGCTGCTTTAAAACTCACAATTTATGCAACTAAACTGCAAAGGTTATTTTAGGTAACACATTTTCATTTACCAGAAATCATATAGAAACAACCATTAATTTCAACATAAAATATTATTTACCAATGTACATGCTCAAGTTGTCGATAAGCTTAGTAGGTCGTCCGACCAGATGGTTCATTACTTGAATTAGAGAACGTTGCAACTTTAACGTCTGTTTTAAATCAAATGGTGAATAAACGTCTGAAATTGTGCAACAGATCGTTAAAACCTCAAACTTAAGTTCTCTCGTTGTAGCATTTAAGATTGTAATTAAATTCAATAACAGAAAGGAGTCTGCCACATACGAAGCTTTACAGATAAACGGACTGCAGCCGGATTTACACAAGCAGAAAAATGATGTTCGAGCATTGAGCTTGATGTGATGCAGGGAATTGATTGGTTGTTTCATTATTTCACACTCTCTTCACGTTTTTCTTTTCTGATTTATTTTAACTTTCAGTATCTACATTGTTGACTTCACCAATATTGGTTTGGCCGTTTATGCGGATTCCCGCAGAATTTATTATAAGGTAGTCGTTAAGCCGAGACTTATTTATCGCTAACTTTGCAGTCAAAGTGTTCATTTGTGCAAAATATTCCATTACTATGTTTTTCAATCCGTCAAAAGCCAATTTTAAACTCAACACAAATGCTTTATTTTTAATCAATTATTTATAGAAGTTTGCTCGTATAAAGCACGTCTATTTAGTAAAACAAAATACAAATACTTATTATATTATAATCAATACTGCAGCATGAAGTCTGCTTCAATCATTGTGATGACTGCTTCATTTTAATTCGTGCACTTCTGCGAGGACTTTCTGTTGTATTCATATAAACTCTAAATAGGACTTTTGAGTGTTCTCGGTCTTAAATTTAGCTATTGCTATATTTTCCTCCCCCTTAGGTGTTGACCTTGGCACCCAATTTAAACGATCAAGTGCGACAGCTTGTGGTCCATCGGGAATGTTAACGAAAACTGTATTTTACTCTTCGTCCATCCTGTTCACACAATACAGATCATCATCAACAGTCTGTAGAGCCATGGTCTCGATCTTCACGACATTATCATAGTCGCCGACCCTTAGGCAGGTGCGTATATGTTGTCTTGCGTAGGCTTGTCCTTGTGTGGCTTCCAAATATTCAATTTGCTGTTTTATGCGTTCTTGAATATCCGCTATTGTGCAGCGTTCATGGATTCTTTTGATTACAGGTAGACCTGGCACTTTAATATACCCTCCATAGACGATGGTTATTGGAGCGAATCCAGTAACTGTTGATATTGTAAATCGCATGGTCCGTTCGACCAAACATAATTTGTTCTTCCAGGATCCCGGGCTCTCGTGGCACCAAAATCGCGATACCTCTTTCATCATCCGGTGTGCTCGCATTGCCGTCGCGTTGGTATGCGGGTAGTAAGTGACTGCATGGGATTTTTTATGTCAAGGTTCTTGCGTAACTGATTAAATTTTTTTGACTGGAACTGTGCACGCTGGTCGCTAAGAATTACTTGTAGTGCACAAAATCGAATGATGTTGTACTATCCTAATAACTTTATAATCTTCTCGGTCGTGATTTTCTTCAATGCTAAGAACTCGACCCATCGGGTAAATTTATCGATCGCGGAAAACACATAGGCTACCCTGTGACGCGACACCGGCAGTAAACTTTTCATGTCAATATTCAGTGGCATTGAAAGAAATCGGGGTGACCTTTTTTGGGGTTTACAACGCTGACATGTTGAAAATAGCTACAAATTTCTTTGGACATGCCAAGCCAATACAATCGCGCCTGCAATGTCTTTATGTGGCACCCAGCACCGCGATGTCTTAATGTTTTATACCTGAAGATCATCAGTTCCTTTTGTGTAGACTCCGACACAAACTATTCCACTGTTTGTCCTTCTTGTTGCACCCGCAGGCCGTATTGCAGGCTCAACGCTTTATATGGTGCGAACACCACTGTGCCGTTTTTTAACAGATTGGCTATTTCCCGGCTTGTTGTTCTTCAGTCTTCGATAATTGGAGAAACTCGCAAAACAGAAATTCTGCTCAGTGCATCGGCTGTCGCATTCTCAATACTGGCTTCATATCGAACTATTGCATCGTATAGCACGAGCTCTTCAATGACTCAGCGTACTCGTTTCTTCTCAATACCCAGTTATCTCCAATGTAATAGTGCTTTATGATCGATAAAGACGTCTATGTGTATACCGATGACAGAATACATAAACTTTCGTTGTGCCTACTGCACGGATAGTAATTCTTTTTGTGTGTCGGTATAATATTTTTCCGCCTTAGTGAGTGAGTGACTTATATATTGTACCGCATTTTCGTCCACATGTAACTCTGCTCCAATACCAATATCTGACTACTCTGTAACAATTAACATACTGCCTACCGAGAAATTCAAAATATTTGCCTCCATTAATTTATGTTTTTATAGGATAAACGCTTATTAAGCCCTCTCCGTCCACCGAAACGTTATCTCGGCCCTAGTTAACTTATACAAAGGTTGTTACGTAACCGCAAACCCTGCGAGATATGGTCTTTAAAAATACACCGTACTAATAAACTGGCACAATTGTTTTCTAGTAGTAGTAGTAGCTTTACATTCTAATGGCATAAATCCCTCTGCTGAGACTTAGTGAACCAGAAACCGCAATTGCCGATATATCTGAACTTTATCTGGATTTAAATTTAATCGTCATTCTACAGCTTTGAACAACATCTCTGTAGTCAAATACGTAATTACTGTTCAGTAGTGGCCCATATAATAACATGATCAGCGTAGACTGCTGTACAGTTTAAGTCAAACACGAGAGAGTCCATCATTCTTTGGAACAATTTGAATGCGTTCTTAAAACTAAATGGTACTCGTGTGATTTGGAAATGACCTTCGGTTACCTGCACCGCTAACTTCCACCGGTCTACGGGCCGAACGCCAATTTGCCAAAGTCTCTGTTTAAGGTCAAGCACGTCAAACCATTTTTCCCTCCCCCTAGCTGTTGGAACAGATAACGCAAAGCCGGCATGGGTTACGGGTCAGGTTTGGTCAGCGAGGTTAATTGCCGGAGATCAGGCGCCGATCGGAGCAAAATGTCCTTTTTCGAAACTCAAACCATGAAAGTTCGAAAAAACAGATGAGGTTGGTTCAAGAACGCCGGCTTGTATCAATTCTTCTGTTTCCCGAGTCGCTGCTGCTAGTATCTTTGGAGGAGCACCATACACTTTTGATGCTTCGTAACATTCATTTCATTCTAGCTTAACTTTGAAGCTATTGACCGTTGGCTCTGAACTTTTGCTGCAATCAAGAGTCGAAATATAGTGTTGTGTTGGCTTTGAAAAATTTCACACCACCCAGACAGACAGTTGGTCTTCTTCTGCACCTTAGGTTTGCATATCGGCTCTAAAGAATTTGTACTTTTTGGCCTCGAGAGGCATATACTATTGTGTTGAAAAAACATCGTCTAAACCCATTTTCTAATTAAATTACGTCTCAATAGGGGCATTTGAGTTTTCTCTACAACAATAGGCAAATAATAGATATCTTCAGTTATTAATAATTTAGTGTCCCATCCGACAGCAACAAGAAACGATGCACCCGATGCCTGACACAAATTTGCTCTCGTAGGTTTCACTGTTTTTAACGACCAAGTCATTGGTAATACCGACATATCAGCTCCTGCACACAATTGCATTATTACTAGCTGTCCATTGAAGAGTTCTTAAAATTTAACTTGAATAGAAATCCATACATGTGACAAAGTTACCCATACTTCGTTTTTTCGAAGGCTATCTGATTCTTAAAACATTCTGTGGTGCTCTGTTGGTTTTCTTTTCTCGATCAACAAATCTGTGTATCCAGAAGATTTTTATTTTTGGCATGATCTCGACTATCATAATCAATGAGATTGTGGATCCTATTTCCCCATTGAACTGGCCGTTCTCTAGGAGAACTATACTGAGTTTGCTGCTTCTTAGGCGACGTATTCGTCTCAGCTAGTGCCTTTATATATTGACCTTCCTTCCAAGCCACTGTCTATTTCTGTCCGTTGCAAACTCGCTGATTACACCACGAAGAATTTCAATAAGGTTTGTTTCTTTCAGACATTCCTGTTGACTCGATTTTGTGCCACATTTGTCTGATGCCTCTTGGATGCAGTCGCCAATGTTGTCTTCACATTTATTGGTTTGGTGATTTATGCGGATACTTAATTATCCCTAACTCCGCAGACCAATGTTATGTTGTTCGATGTCTCGTTAAATACAATAGGATTGGTGTTTACTTCAAGCTCGCAAACTTGATTAAAAGAATTGTTACCACCACCCGCGCAATCGATTATTGTTAAATTGTATTGCCTATATATGTATATGTGGCGAAAGCTGCAAACAGTTAAATTCGTGACAGCATAGAAATTGTGCATCCGACATTTCGAGTCAAGTTCAATGTATGTGAGACTGCTATAGATGAGAGCCACATATCTAAATTTGATTTCCATATATATTCAATGCGGTTTGATCCTGGCTAGTCAGTTTGCCGTCGTACTCTGATGATGATCAGGGAAGGTCGAAACGCGTCATTTCGTTGCGGCTAACGGTAGCTTTTTTATGTTGTTCGACGACTGGTTAAGCACAATGGGATTGGTGTTTACTTCATGCTCACAAACTTGATGTAAAGAATTGTTCCCACCACCCTCGCAATCAATTTTTGTTCAATTGTATTGCCTATATATGTATATTTGGAGAAAGCTGCAAACATTTAATGTTCGTGACATCATAGAAATTGTGCAGCCGAAATTTCCAGTCAAGTTCAATTTATGCGAGTCTGCTAGAGCTGAGAGCCGCATATCTAAATTTGATTTCCATATATATTTAATGCAGCTTCATCCTCGATTGTCAGTTTGCCGTCGTACTTTGATGATGATCATGGAAGGTCGAAACGCTTCAGTGCGTTGCGGCTGACGGTAGTTTTTTTATGTTGTTCGAGGACTGGTTAAATACAATACCATTGGTGTTTACTTTAAGTTTGAAAACTTGATTAAAAGAATTGTTATCACCACCCGCGCAATCAATTGTTGTTAAAATGTTCATTTGTGCATAAAATTCTCCTATTAAGTTTTCCATACCATCAGAAGCCATTTTTAAAATCAACCTAAATGTTTTACTCTTTTTGAATTATTAACAGGAGTTTGCCCGTATAAAACGCGTCAATTTAATAAAACAAAATACAAATATTTATTCTTTATATTTACGTCTGCGGCTCGAAGACTGCTTTGATTATTGTTCTGACTGCTTTATCTTAATTTATGAACTTCTGGGGGTACTTTCCGTTATATTCATGCCAGCCTTAGGACACTCGGGGCGTTCTATATATATATATCTTAATAATAATTTTGAAATGCGAGCTTTAATAAAATTCATTTTACCCTTCCTGTGTGCAAAAACAAAAAGAAATTTTATCAGATATAAGAAAATTTTCTTTCATGGTCTTCTCAAATATCTACTCATGAACATATCTTTATATAGATATATATAAAGATATGTTCATGAGTAGATATTTGAGAAGACCATGAGAAAGAAAATTTTCTTATATCTGATAAAATTTCTTTTTGTTTACAGAATACAATGAATTTATTAAAGCTTTCAAGAATTATATATATATATATATATATATATATATATATATATATATATATATATAGAACGCCCGAGTGTCAGCTGAAAATAACGAAGATGAAGATAAAAGTAGCAGTCAGAACAATAATCAAAGCAGTCTTCGAGCCGCAGACGTAAATATAAAGAATAAATTGTATTTTGATTAAATTGAAGCGTTTATACGGGCAAACTCAATAATTCAAAAGAGAAAACATTTAGGTGATTTTAAAAAGCTTCCTGATGTATGAAACTTAATGGAGAATTTTATGCACAAAGCATTTTAACAACAATTGATTTCGCAGGTGGTGATAACAATTCTTTTAATCAAGTTTCAACTTAAAGTAAACACAATGGTATTGTATTTAACCAGTCGTCGAACAACATAAAAAACTACCGTCAGCGCAATCACTGAAGCGTTTCGACCTTCCATGATCATCATCAGAGTACGACGGTAAACTGACTAGCCAGGATCAAACCGCATTAAATATATATGGAAATCAAATTTAGATATGTGGCTCTCATCTATAGCAGTCTCACATACATTGAACTTGACTGGAAATGTCGGCTGCACAATTTCTATGCTGTCACGAATTTAACTGTTTGAGCTTTCGCCACATATACATATATAGGCAATACAATTTAACAACAATCGATTGCGCGGGTGGTGGTAACAATTCTTTTAATCAAGTTTGCGAGCTTGAAGTAAACACCAATCCTATTGTATTTAACGAGTCATCGAACAACATAACATTGGTCTGCGGAGTTAGGGATAATTAAGTATCCGCATAAATCACCAAACCAATAAATGTGAAGACAACATTGGCACTGCATCCAAGAGGCATCAGACAAATGTGGCACAAAATCGAGTCAACAGGAATGTCTGAAAGAAACAAACCTTATTGAAATTCTTCGTGGTGTAATCAGCGAGTTTGCAACAGATAAAGATATGTTCATGAGTAGATATTTGAGAAGACCATGAGAAAGAAAATTTTCTTATATCTGATAAAATTTCTTTTGTTTTATGTACAAAGGAAGATACAATGCATATATATATATATATATATATATATATATATATATATATATATATATATGTATATATATATATGTGATATATAAACCACCATGCCTAAACATTCAAACTTTTCATTAATGTGACATTTTAATCCACTAGCAACGAATCACGAAACCCAAAACAATTTACTAGAATTTAGATAGACCCGAACACTCAGTAGGCCTGTCTCAGCATATATTCTATCAGTTTGGCAACAAACTGATTAAGGAAAAACAGCTGCAGAAACGGTATCAAAACAATTGCTAACAGCGATAGAAATTTCACAATAATACGAGTATTCAATACTGCAATCGCACATCCTATCATGTTAACAAGGGGACAGAATTAAATTAAATATCAGTGTGAAATGAAAAACAATATTCGGGGGAAAACATCCGTATACGTAACAGTCAACGAAGAAATCTGTCGTCTAAAGCACAATCCATCAAAACAAGAATGACCAGAATTCATTCATCACTCTACAATGTAACGAGAATTACCCCTACACGGTACAAAGACAAACACTCAGACGCATATGTATGTACATATAAAAATCAGCCCAAATGAGAAATTGGAGTAAAAATAGTAAATGAGTTTGAAGTAAACACCAACCCCATTGTATTTAACCAGTCTACGAACAACATAACAAAACTACCGCCAGCTGCAACGCACTGACGCGTTTCGACCTTCCATGATCATCATCAGAGTACGACGGAAAACTGACTTTCGAGGATCAAACCGCATTGAATATATATGGAAATCAAATTTAGATATGCGGCTTTCACCTCTAGCAGTCTTGCATACATTGAACTATACTGGAAATGTTGGCTGTACAATTTCTATGCAGTCATGAACATGGAAGGTCGAAACGCGTCAGTGCATTGCAGCTGGCGGTAGTTTTGTTATGTTGTTCGTAGACTGGTTAAATACAATGGGGTTGGTGTTTACTTCAAGCTCGCAAACTTGTTTTAAAGCATTGTTACCACCACCTGCCCAATCCATTATTGTTAAAAAGTAAATGAGATTAGTTGCCACGATCATAATCAAATGAAAACTCTGAATATATATATTAATGAAAGATTTTAAAGTGTAGATTAATATTCTTGAAATAAACGACCTACATTTACTTCGTTATTAAATGTTTTTTCTATTCCTAATAAAAATATTCATGTTTATTTGTAGATACTTGAAGAGAATATGTGAAAGAACGCTTGGTGTATCGGATCAATTTTCTGTTTATTTTTACACTTGTGAAAGATATTATGCATTTACAGTGTGTTATTATTATTTAAATTTTTCGATTTACAGCAATGGAGGACTTTGTTTAAGCATAAAATATACCATAAATAAGTTAAATTTGAAACTTACTTCCATTAGTATCTAGATTATTTCATATTTCTTTAAATAGCTTGAGAACCTGCAACCATTAACAACCTACAAAGTGGAGGTGGCTGCAGTTGGAGAATCGATTGTGAGTGGCGTGGAGAATATAGGACCTTACAGTACGGCAATATATCCACAGACAACTTATCCAGGTAAACATTTGATTTCAGTTGAATTTTTATTTGTACTTTTCCTGAAATTGCAATCAAATCTTTATTTGCTCGCAGACAAACAGTCCGTCCTTCTGGCCTGACGTTCTAAACATCCACTACAGTGCCGACTGCTTGTACATTTTATTTAAGAAAAAACAAGTAATGTTGTTAAATACTGTTGTTGCCTTTCTCCAACTACCTAAAAATATAATTTTCAAAGTATGTACACGTTAAAGCTACAATATTTGTGGTAAGTTATTTAATATTTTATTCTATAACATTATTTGCTTGAACTTGACTATTCCACACGGTTGTTTACATACACATATTTAGGGGTGTAAAAACATACGTAAACAAAGAAAGATCTATGTCTCCTGTGTGGTTAGTTCATAAAAAACCTAAGCCTATAAGGCAGGTTTAACTAAAATCCCTATTATGCTACTGGATTTCCAAACGTGCCTAAACGTTTGTGCACATTTAATTGTGTTATGGAAAAAAAAGTTTGATGCAACGTGATTGAATTACCTATAACGAGATAAATGTGTCGGATTGCAAGAAATATTGTCTAGCTGAACCCCGGTATTCCCTCGTCGCCTAAAATCGAGAATTCATAGGTGGCCTTTTCGGCCATGTCCTTGCAACCTATTCGATGTTCCATTACCAGATTTCTTGGAGACGGCGCAATGGAAATTTGCCGGTTATAATGTAACTTGCGGCTCCGCGTTACAACCCAACGAAGCTCAATTTTGACAAATATGGTTTTCCTTAAGGTCACATATGCTAATTCTGGTTTTACACAATATTTCTCTTAACTGTGATTTTAGAAAAAATCTCTGTTAATTTCAAGCAGTTTTAATTGAGATTTCTTGAACTGCAAATTTATTTTTAATTAATAGTGTTTTTTTAATAATAATAGACACCCGCGCGCAATACGCCGGTAACATGCAGTGGATTTATGACATGTCGCCCAGAGCCAGGATTTATGTATTTTATGTGTATCAGAAACTCTGCTAAGGCATTCTGGATTTATATTTTCCTTTCTTTTTTAATCATACACATAAAATGATTAACGATTCAGCCAAGACATTCTGGATTTATATATTTTGTGCAATTTCTCACTCACACGAAAGTATCAATTCTACCGAGACAATCTGGATTTATTTATTTTGTTTATTGTGACTACTTTTATACGAGACAGTAACTTGAATTGACAATATATTATTATTAAACAAAACCCTATTAATTACAATTAAATTTGCAATTCAAGAAATCTCAATTAAAACAGCTTGAAACTAACAGAGATTTTTTCTAAAATCACAGTTTAGGGAAATATCGTGTAAAACCAGAATTAGCATATGTGACCTTAAAGAGAACTATATTTGTCAAAATTGACCTTCGTTGGGTTTTAACGCGGAGCCGCGCGTTACAATAATTCGTCAGCTCGTAAATTGTATTAAATGAGCCAAATCAAACTGAGCGTTCACATTGATTAATGAAGTTTGTTCAAGCGCTAGCTACTGTCTTTGGTAATTTATTTGATATAATTACTAATTTTTGCGTACATCCTTTTCCGCCATTGCAATATTAATGGGACTTTTAAATAACTTTAGACTAAATTAATCTAATTTCTATTTGGATTACCTAATATAGGTACTTCTAAATAATGTATTATTAAAAAGTACACATTCAATCAAATTTCTATGTTAGGCGTCATAAAGTTATTTTGCTGATTTATGACAATGTGGATTTGAAGGAATTTAAAAAATATATAGTAAACTAAATATATTATTGATCTTTCGTCTGTCCTGAAGGGAAATTTAACAAGAAGTGGCCAGATAGTGGATGCCTATCAAGCGAATTCTTATTGTGGATTTGTGTAGCCAAGCTACCTTTTCAATTTAGTAATTTATTTGCAACAATTGTCATAGGTCTAAACATTTAAGACATATTTAAGTGAAAATACACAGGATGGATAAAGGTTATGGGAAGAATAAGAATCCTAAATGCGGAAAAAATTATATGACCAAAGCCCTGAATATTTTTTACGTAAAAATCAATGCCGTAAGCCTGATAAGCCATGGAACGTGTTTGTGTTATTTGTAATTACCGAACCAAATTATTGTTGAAAGATCCGAACATAAAAATCACAGTCAAACATTAATTTTTTGAGACACGAACAAATCCCTGGGCAGTCGTTTACGAATTCAACAGACAAGCTTGAGCCCATATGTGTTTTTGCGCTCATGAGATTGTAGTTTTGCGTGTGTATGGAGACCATACGTAGGATGCCTCTGCTCACTGAAGGATGGTGACTGATTTTAACCTTTCTGCCTACGAATGACAATTTGCTTGCGATTAACGCCCTTAACGATTTCTCACTTTTCACGAGTTGATGGTTGTGACGTGATAGCATAAACGTCTGCATTGCTTTCAAACAATACCGTCTAAGAACTAAGAGAAAAAGAATATGGCTTTTGGATGCCTATTCTGGCGTCGATAGTCAGACAAATCGGCGTCAGGTGGCGCCGTTTTGAGGCTAGTTTCCGGTTAAGACTGCCAATTACAACGTAATTGACGCACCACAAGGTAACGATAATGTGGTTTCAAAACTAATAATTTTACAGGCTTTTACATACTTAACGAACCAATAACGTGCAAATATGACGCAACAATGAAAAACTATAATACTGATGTTTGGGATTGTACATTTTGTAGAGCTAGGCTTTAGGCTAAAGGGAACTGTAAACATCGCATTTGATAGACATATCTTATTAATTTCGTACTCCAAACGCCATCAAATAATTTCTCTAAATTCATTATTGTTAGCTATTTTGAATATATGTGTTGCAGCACTTTAGAAACGGCTAATAAATGGAACCTAACAACACCCAATACCATAAGCTCATCTGAAGAGGTGTGGTACAATTTAATACATCAGTAATTAGTGGTTATGTAGTTCAAAAAGGTAATCACATTTACACTAATAACTTTATCATTTTACAATTTTCCAGACAGATTAATTTTTAATAATTGATATGCCTATGAATATCAGAAGTCAAAATTACTCGCTGAACCTTTGCAAGTTCTATTCCATTTCGTATTAATCGCGTAGCTGCCAATAAGTGGAAGGGCCAAGTCCGCTTAGCAGGCAAATATACGCCATCTATGCAAATGTCACCAATCATAACATAGACAAAAAGTTAAAAACAACAAATTAGATATGTTGAGCAACAGACAACCAACATATGTGACGCCAAGTGAGCAAATATACCTTCTCTCGAAACAAACGTGCATATTTATATTAAACGGGTGGAATGCTGAGCATAAATAGACAGCTAGTACATATAAAAAGGAACGAATAGATTTCATTTAACGAGATAAAAAAATAACTTTAGAATACATAATGAACCACTGAATTAGCCAAAACCTAAACCTATACTCAGGTATGAGAAATGTGGTATCATATTAATAAACTTTTACTTATTCATTTGAAAAACAAAGGAGTAATTTAATCAGTAGTTCAGCAAAAATCATTCGAAATGTTTAGTTTGACCATGTAGATCATATGCATGTATAACGTTTGCATTTTTCTATAAAAGATTTATTCTTATATTTTTTCTGATATGAACACGTGTATGCTTGATTTTTTTCCGACTGATCCTGCTAAATAGTGCCGGCAATGCCAGGCAGTTTTACTGTGGTCAAAGTAGCGCCTGACAGTGTGTCATTCAGTTGGACTAAACCGAACGGTATACAAGGCAACTTCATAGGATACACTTTACTTACATTTTTAGTGAGTTCAACGGACCCAAAGTCGAATGACGAATCCTACAAATTGGTGAGTGTTTAGACAATTTAAAGCAAAACCTACCATATATAAAATATGTTTGGCGTGTTTTCGTTAATTATGACGGCTAATGGCAAATTGATACGCATTTCTGACTATATAACTGTAACCGAACACCAAAGCAACGAATTATTCTGCTATTTGCATGTTTGAACATGAAGCTAATTAAATGACGCTATCAAAGTTTGTCACTTATAAATTAGTAGCAAGAATTGACGCGATCTGTACTCGAACTGAAGTACATTTGCGTTAGAAAATTGCATGTAATGCGCGACTTAGGAGGTGCAGTGGATAGGTTGCAAGATTTCGAATCAAATGAGCCCAGGCTCAGTCATTTATCACAATTATTCTGACAGATACTTTCATCATTGCCCAGTGTGGTCTTTTTGTTGGATTATATTTGCTAGCTAATACAACGTAGTGATTTACAATTTTGCAGAGATAGAATGTGATTGGCTAATACAAAGTTGTACATTAAAAATCATTGTTTGCGCAGGTGGTGGTAACAATTATTTAAATCAAGTTTGCCAGCTTCAGATAAACACCAATGTGCTTGTCCATCTGATTCGATTGTAGGCTTGTTTTTCTTGTTCCTATCGGTTCTCCCCTGTGTTTGAGACATCCGTTATCTTCCCAATGAGGCAGTGTTGCGTTAAACGTTATGTGAAAATGACTTTTCCAACGATAATAATTTTCCATTATTCGACGTGTGTGTTATTTGGCGGTAAAAGCTAATTAACTTATTGTATTATTAATCTTTTATGTTAATTTTACATGTTATTTGATTCTCCGACCATGGTTTTCTTTCAGTTAAATGTTTCCGTTAATGTCTTGGGAATTTATAGTCACAAACCCAACAACATGAAGTGTCACACGGTGTATGATTCATTCAACGGGTACTAATGCTATTGGTTTTATTTAGTTTAACTTTGGTATTCATTGCGATACTATTCCTGATTTTTAAAAAATTATGATGAGTAACTCATTGTTGCAATATTTTTATTTTTTACTTTATCAATCATACGCCGATAAAATTTAATTTCGTGCCTCCATAATTTCCATTTATTCAGATCTGGCTTTTTTGTTTTTTTCACAAGTTCCATATAGTTATCGCCAAAAAAATGAGTTTTATAATCAGTATTGATAATGTGATCTGCCGTAGTCAACTTTCAAACAGATTTTGGACATTTGCTAATAATCCTCAGTGGGTAAATAATGAAAAATACGCCTGGTCAGTAGTTATTTCATTTCTATGTGGGTATACTTACAATTATTATAATTAATTTTGCGGTCTTGATATAAACACCTGACCCATTAATTACTTACATATGTCAGTATAAACTAAGAAGAATGGCAACTTAAAAATTAATTTGAACTTGTAGACAAGTATTAATTTGGATGACAGTGGAAGCTAATTTTTAGCGTCTGCTCTCATGAATTACTGTATATTTAAAATTATGTTCAACTTTTCATTTAGAACATAGGATTTGGCGTCTGCATCTATTGACTTTTGCATAATTAGTGCTGGAAAGTACCATTTTTATGGCATATTTAGGTAAACTGTTCATTTCATTTGCCAGTTTTCCATTAAAAGTTCAATACAAATAAGTTATTCCTTTAAACAATTTTTGATAGCGCGAGTGGTGACAAATCAGATTTGAATCAAGTTCGCAAGCGTGAGATATAAAATGAAATTGATGCTTATCTCAAGCTCGCAAACTTAATTTAAATAAAAAGTATTTGCTTATTTGGATTTAGATTATATAACAACAAAACAGTGCCCGTTTACATTGAAAATGCAACGTAAAAACGTGTACCTTCATAACAGACACGTAGTGCTTTACAATTCTAAAGACATAAATTCTTATTGGCTTATACAAGGTTGTACATTTGTCGAATGCTAAACTCCTATTAGTGTGCTCTATGCCACATATATTATGCTTCCGAAGTTTAACAATGACTCTTATTTAATTAATTAATTATTCAATTATTATATATAAAAATATAACAAATATATCTTTTTAGTTATTTAAGGACAAATGTTATGCTAAAAAAGAAGAGGAGTATTTTATTCAAATAACTGTTTGCCTTCATATATATTTAAATTATAATTTGTACTAACCTATCCATCTGTAGAAAAAGGAAATTTTATAATAAACAAGAACCGTTTCTTTATCATATTCTTCTCAAGTATCTACAAATCACAATCTCTTTATATGAAACAGAAACATGTAAACATGGAGAGAGTGTGAAATAAGGGAACAACCAATCAATTGCGTGCATCACCTGCAGTTCAAGCTCAGTGCCTGGACATGCTTGTCCTGTTTGCATAAAACCGGCTGCAATTTTTTTATCCATAAATCTTCGTGTGTATATAACTCTCTTTTTTTATTTCATTTAGTAATTATTTTAAATGGTATATCTGGAGAACATACGTTGGACGTTTCAACGATTTGTTGCGCAGTTGTGGATTTGTATACACCATTTCATTTAAAACAGGTGCTTATGTTGCAATGTACTCTCATTCGAGTAATTAATCGTGTGGTCGATCGGCCTACGTAAGTTGATTGACCAGTACTTGACGCGTTCCAAATAAGGATAAAACCGGTCTACTGGATGAACTGCCTTTTCTACATTATACAAAGCTTAGTTTACACTGACAAATGGTGGTATATATTGAAATGGGTGTTTATATCAAGGTCACAACATCAAAATTGGAATAATTTGAAAACATACCGAAGTTAATTATTTATATCATCTTCCCTATTTCGATGTAGCTTCCTTCTACTATAACTGTGTTTTTATTAAGGAAACGATTCAAGCAGTTCATTGCCCATTAGGCAGGTATACAAATATACATTAAAATAAAATCAAAACTTACAATTCTATAAGCTTCAGAAGTTTACAATTTGCAACTTTGTGAAAGATTTATATTTAATACTTTTTTGGGGATATAGGCGTATTGTAATTTTTTATGAGTTTTCACAACATCAATTAAATGATTTTTTCTCTTATGAACTAATAGTAAGCCATGAAAACTTGGTGGGACTGTACTGCATTTTATGGGAGTATAACAATGCTCCGGTCAGCATTTATTATTATCTATCTTTTGTGATAGCTAATTTAATATCAACTAGTTTGCTAATTTCGCCCATTTCACAGATTATGCATTATTATTTTAATTAGGTGGTTTCAAATAATATATTAACCATTTCTATTTTACAATTTGCGCAATGCAGTAGTTATGCCGTCTGTCTCTGTCATCATTTATCACAATGAAAAACATTTAATTCGATATGAGTTAATACATATTTAGTCCATTTAATTTCGTACTCTATAGATGAACATGGAAACTCGCAACAAGTTATTACCTGATTTTCACGGTAGTTTGGATTTATTGTGTGATTATTTTGCCAAAACGGGATTGCTATTTATGTCTATGTCGCAGGTTTGATCATGTAAATTGATCTCACCATCCACGTAATCCATGAATAATTAATTGGATGCATGGTTCAAATAATGATTACATTCGTGGGCGCAGATGACTTATGTATTGACATTATGTTTTACGTATTGAGTAAACAGTGAAACGTAACAACAAAAAAGCAACACAGTAAGTTACCAATGTCAGAATTTCGACTCATCATTAGGAACCGGTATTGCGTCCTACACCCACTATACTTGGGTGAGGATTGTAGGACAATTAGACGACACCAAATTTTATACTAATGTTTATTTAAGCAGTAATGTTATAAACTTCATTTAAAGTCTCGGCGACTTCAATGCCAACTCACTATATATAATATATATACCGAGTCTGTAAAGTGTACCAACACTATGGTTGTTGAGTTGGCAAATTGTACCAACACAGTGGATTTTAAACTTGCGAATTAAAACTACTGATGAAATCGTTTATTTCAGCAAATTCACACAAACTGGCCATGAGTGATATTAGTTAACACATTTCGCGGTAGTCGAATATCCGTCACTTAAATATATAATAGTTACATATTTTTCGCTGCGGATAACTAATACTTACGCAACTTTGTATTATGTGTTGCGCACCAAGTAACGAATTAGTTCAAATAGAACCAAAAGAATAATCCAAAAAACCAGCATTAAATCTAATTTAAATAAATTTCGTGCATTCTGACAACTCAATTGTAGAAGCCGAATATTTATTTTGTCCAACGATTTTGATTATTAACAATATATTTTTCAGGCAGAAAAACTAGTAAATGATTTAGTTCAAGTCAAATTTGAATAAATATGCCAAATTGTAACAGATTGTTGCAAAAGGCTTTGATGGTTAATCTTTTTCGATATAATTTCTTTTGTGTTATTGAAAGTAAAATTATAGTAGAAGACTTATTTTGGATTAGATATAAAAGCAGTTTTACCGATCATTTAATTTAAAGCGAATGCAGTTTTCTCCACAGCACAAATGGAAAGTGTCCCGCCATTAACAGGCACATATAATGAGACTAAATTCCGTGTGTTTCTTCAGTTAACAAACTTGCCTTTACCAGCATTCAAAAATAAAGAGGCGAAGCTGACTTGGATCAAACTGCAATTCGTGTAAAATCAAGGAAAAATTATATTTGCGGCCTTCACCTCTAGTATTTTCGCTTACCTTTTATTGAACTATAAATGTCAGCTTCACAACTGAAATTCTGTCACAAACTTTAAACTTTATGTAGCTTTTGTCACGTTTATATACATTATACAATGGGATAAGTGTTTAATTCAAGCTCGCAAAACTAATTTAAAGAACTGGTACCACCACCCGCGCAATCAATTTTTGTGTAATTGCAATACCTGTATATATATATATATATATATATATATATATATATATATACGGCGAAATCTGCAAAACATTTTTGTTCGTGATTTCATAGAAATTGTGCAGCTGATATTTATAGTCTAGTACAAGTTATACGAGACTACTAGAGGTGAGATCCGCATATCGAATTTTACTTTCCATATATATGCATAGCTGTTTGATTCTTATAAATTAGTTTACCGTCGTACTCTGATGATAATCATGGAAGCTCGAAAGGCGTCAGTGCGTACGGCTGACGGTAGTCTTGCCATGTTGTTCGACAACTGGTTATATACTATGTGATTGATGTTTACTTCACGCTAGCAAACTTGATTTAAAGAATTGTTTTAGCCATATATAATTATATATATATATATATGTATATATATATATATATATATATATATATATATGGCGAAAGCTGCAAAAAATTAATGTTATTTATTGCCTAGAAATTTTGCAGCCGACATTTCCAGTCAAGTTCAATGTACACTAGACTAACAAAGGTAAGGGTCCAATTTCTAATTACGCCTTGCTTGCACGTAAATTACGATCTGATCATCTCTGGTCAGTTTGCCGTGGTGTTCTGATGCTGATCAGTGCGTGGTAAAGACGCTAGTTTTTTTTTTGCAAAACTGAGTAAATAAAATGGGATTGGAATCGGTAAGAAGCTAGCAAACTTGATTTAGATTGTTGTTATCTCCATCCGTGCAATCTTTGATTTACAAATTATTGACTTTTATATTAAATGTGTAACCTCTTTTTCAAAAAGCATAATACTTTTACTTATCTCCTTATTTATGTCTGAATTTTTATTATAATTTTATTTGGCAGTATGAACTAAGCACTGCCTATTTTATATGCATATATAAATACACCTATAGTCAGTATAGACTAAACATTGCATACAATTACCAATGCAATTCTTCAAGTAGACCGGTTTTGTCATTTTTTAGTACACAATATACTTAACAGGTTTGTCACTGCCCTGTATTTAACCGCAACACATTAGCGTCAGGGTCTAACAAATTATCCATTGCACCATTCAGACTGCGAATTTCAAGCAGATATGCTCTCTGGTCAAACCCCAGTAGCAGCAATTCTGTGAATTAATTTATGAGTGCCCAATAATGATGGAACCCGTATACTTGATAGATTACATTTCTTAGCTTATGTATTTTATAAAAATTTAAATCATGGTTGCGATCATAATATAAATAAATGAACAATTGTTATCGCAGCTCGCAAAACCAATCTTCACTTAATTACCTTAAGTAATTTAATGTTTATAATGAAAATAATATTCGCAAATGGAATACGGTCAATAATTTAAATGCAACTTATTCAATTCAGCTTTATCGCTCATATATTGATTATCTGTTAATAATTGAAAATCAATAGCGATGCCAATTTCGTGCATTTTATGTAATCATTAAATAGTTTCCAACACTGGAGTTCGATGCAGGACGCACTTCATTCAGAGCAATACAATTCGTTCACTACGCCATCGAAATAATGTTTCGGGTGTAATTTTCAGTTATATACCGACTAGCGCCATGTCAGTCATTATAATACTGACACCATGTAAGCATTAGAGGTTATATTGCTACAATACACCACCAATTCGGCACTGAAAAGGATTAAGTTGTGTAGGAGATGGATTAAATGATTTCTGCTTCAAATCCCGGCCGTAGCGAATTTATCGATTACCTAATAAATTCCCGATAGGAAGTAAAGTTGCCTAGTTAATGAAATGCATTTTTGCTGCTATGAATGCGACTACGTTTTGAACCCAAATCACTAATGTATGAATTTTTTTTAAAAATTAAAAATGTTATTCACAGAATAAATTT
This sequence comes from Eudiplozoon nipponicum, assembly GCA_029291075.1. NCBI lineage: Eukaryota > Metazoa > Platyhelminthes > Monogenea > Mazocraeidea > Diplozoidae > Eudiplozoon > Eudiplozoon nipponicum. The sequence continues at coordinate 71,798 of JAQBSW010001120.1, forward strand.
GTTTAGAAATCAAATATATATAATTTTTTCGAGATAAATGTTAGAATATATATATATATATATATATATATATATATATATATATATTGATAGTTTCTAATTTCACCATTTTTTAAATGTAAGAACAAAACAACGTACCCATGGAATACATTTATTAATAAATCTTATTTCTAATGCGTCTACAGCCATTATTTGATTCAGTATGTCTAATCCCACTTAAAATAGCCAACGCTTCGCAAAATACGACACATACATCAATTACGGACGCAATTGCAATGAAAGCGATGACACACCAAATGACGTTACGCAAAAGGAGTGGTCTAAATTGCGCAAAAGTAGTGGTCTAAATTGCGCAAAGCAAAGGCCAGCATAACGAAGAGGAGATTGGTTACAACACATGTACAGTGGGATTGGATGAACGAATATACTAACGAATCCAGAACAATGGCTGTAGATACTGGTATAAATAAGATTTATTAATAAATGTTATTCCATGAGTACGTTGTTTTGTTCTAATATATATATATATATATATATATATATATATATATATATATAGTCAGTATAAACTTAGCATTGGTGTCTCAGTGGATAATGCAGGGGATTACAAAGAAAACATGCCAAGGTTTGAGCCCTGATCGTGGCAAATTCTGGACAGTTCGTGAAGAGTTCCCAATCAGCACGAAACCGGTTTACCGGATGAATTTCATTTTATAATTTATTCACTGCTTCGTTTATACTGGCAAAGGTATGTGTATAAAGGAACTGATGTGTATATCCAAATCGCAACCATGATTTTAATAAGGAAGCATCAAAATGACCACTCTTTTTTCAAAAAGTACAAGATTCGCAGCAAGACAAGCTTTAAGTGCAGATATTCACCTCATATGTACAGACCATCTGCTATTGTCTGGACTGAACAATAGATAATCAGCAAATATTCATTGATAGACAGTTTAAGAAAGCGTAACGTTGGACGTAATCAAATAACTTATAAAACGCACACGAACAATTATCAACAAATAACTATAATCAAGGTTGCGATCTTGATATTAACGCCCGTCCTTTATGTAAATACATTTGTCAGTATAAAATAAAAATTGTATAGTGTTTAAAAGGAAATTCGTCCAGTAAACCCGTTTCGCCTTGGTTCGAAACACATTGCATACTGTCCAGAATTTACTGTGGACAGTTTATCCTAAATAAACACATGGTAGTAGATGCGATCACGATAGAAACGCCAATCACATGTTATGTTAAATTTATTAGAATAAACTAAACATATTATAACGAATAAAAGCCAATTCTTTTCTGTCCGCAGAAAATTCTAGACAGTATATTATTAGTTCCCAATGAGGACGAAACCGGTCTTCTGGATTAATTGTCTTTTATACTTTATAAGATGCTTAGTTTACACTAACAAATTTATGTACATAATGGAACTGATATTTATATCAAAATCGCAACGTTGATTTAAATAATTTTTATCACCGCCCGCGCAACCAATGTTCATTTAAATGTTAGAATTGTATAAATATATAAAATATAATTCATGCCGCATACCGGAAATTATAAAGAGGTTTTATAGATTCATAGAAATTTTCTAACATATTACTTTTATGAATTTTCCATCCTAGTTGTTAAAATGTTTGTCTCTGGCTGCACAAAACATTTTTTTCATTATAGTCCTTTTCTAAATGGAATAAATCGAATGGTAAATATGAATATACTGTTCAATTGTGTGCTGAAATAGATAAAAATAAAAATGTTCTTACCGATTTAATTTAATTTACACTGCTGTTATAGATTTTACTTTGGTCGATAAATATAGACTGATGTCTTATTTACGGCTATGCTTTCATCTAACTATTTTACACATTAACGCAGTCAAGGCTTTGAATTTAACCTTTTTGTTCAGAACGAAAACACTATCCCGCCAACAGCAACATCTATGAAGAAAGATGGCCTTCTTGTGGGGTCCTCTTACCAGTTCTGCATATATGCCACAAATCAGAATGAAGCCGGCTTCTCTGGAGGTAATGGAGCAAGTGCATGTCTGACAACGAGCACTGTGCCACTGCGTAAGTCCTTCATTCCTTCTCTAGAATGTGTCGTAATTTTGTTACCGATTTTCACTAAGGAATGTCGTAGCGGATAGCCAGTTTATTTTAAAACAATTTGGAGAAAAACCAACAGTCAATTTAAATAGATTGTTTAATTTTATTGACGCGAGTCGACTAAGTTCGCAACATAGTGCTTTTGCTGAGGTTATAATTTCTCAGAATGATTGATGTTGTTCTTCTAAGTTGTATCTCGGTTTTCATGCTGCTAGCTGAAAATTCATCGAATGATTAAAATCTATTGCAAATGCACAGAAATGGTGATACCGAAATTCTCGTTGTGCGATATATTTATTATACTACTTGGAAAAAGAACGACGATTTGATTTCACTGAGTCCAATAAATATTGCGGTTTAATCTTTATTGGCCAGTTTTCTAATGTGCAATCGAATCGCGCCGGTTGATGTAAATATTAGTATACATTTCTTTTGCGCAATTAATGCTTTTGCGCTTTACGATCAAGATTTGTAGCAGACCCTGTTGCTTTATTCCCACCTTTGGGTCAAGTGCTACCATCTCTAGAAAAAAGGACTGCAAAAAAGCTGCTTTATGTCGTATTGAAAGAGTCAACCGTGCTGTGCCACGTGAGATCGAGATGCGTTCGCTAGGAATTCACAAAGTGTTGGCAGATGAGCAACCACGGCATATCAAAGAAGGCAGCGCGGTTAGAACATTTTCTCTTGCCTGAGCCAGAGCATTTGTATGCAAGCAGGGCCGCTGATAACAGCCGACGTTTGAAACTGCTTTCCAAAATGTAGGAATGATAGTTTGTATAAGTTGTTGCGAACCTAGTAACCAAATAGTTCAGTTGTGACCAGAAGGATAAACCAAAGGCAGCATGAACGGAAAGTATAATGTCATGCACATTCATTTCGTGCTTACTGGCGACTCATCAGTAGGAGCCGGTATTACGCCCTTTAACCACTATATATTCGGTAGAAGAATGTGGAATAATAGGACGGTACAATCTCCTAGACGAATGTATAAACCTGTAATAGTGAAGCTAACATAATCTGAAGTCAACGACAATACGACTTCAATGCTAACTCACACTATATAATATATATACCGAGTCTGTAAAGGATACTAACACTATGGTTACTGTGTTAGTAACTGATACCTTTTTTGAAATCGATGAGTACCGGATACTAACACTATGGTTTCCGAGTCGGTACATGATACCAACCCGATGGATATAAATTTATGCTAAAGTTCACCCAAATTGAGAATTACAACAATTTCCGAACACCTGTTACTCCAGTTAAACCATACACTCTGGCCTTCATCGATATCAGTTATCACATTTCGCGGTAAGCATGACGTCATTCAATTCAATATATTACAGTTAAATACTGTTTGTTGCGAAGAACTAATATATATGCAAGTATGTATTAGGTTTTGCGAACCTAGTAACAAATTAGTTCAGTTGTGACCAGAAGGATAAACCAAAGGCAGCATGAATGGAAAGTATAATCTCATGCACATCGAATGTGCATGAACTAATTTGTTACTAGGTTCGCAACACCTAATACATACTTGCATATATATTAGTTCTTCGCAACAAACAGTATTTAACTGTAATAAATGAATTGAATGATGTCATGCTTACCACGAAATGTGATAAGTGATATCGATCAAGGCCACAGTGTATGGTATAACTGGAGTAACAGGTGTTCGGAAATTGTTGTAATTCTCAATTTGGGTGAACTTTAGCATAAATTTATATTCATCAGGTTGGTATCATGTACCGATTTGGAAACCATAGTGTTAGTATCCGGTACTCATCGATTTCAAAAAAGGTATCAGTTACTAACACAATAGTCATAGTGTTAGTATCCTTTACAGACTCGGTATATATATTATATAGTGTAAGTTAGCATTCTGGCAAATTCTGGCCAGTACTTGATGAGTTCCCAATAAGGACGAAACCGGTCTACTGGATGAATTGCCTTTTCTACACTATACAATTCTTAGTTTATACTGACATATGTAAATAATTAATGGGTCAGGTGTTTATATCAAGACCGCAACCTTGATTATAATAATAGTTAGCATTGAAGTCGCATTGTCGTTGACTTTAGATTATGTTAGCTTCACTATTACAGGTTTACACATTCGTCTAGGAGATTGTACCGTCCTATTATTCCACATTCTTCTACCAAATATATAGTGGTTAAAGGGCGTAATACCGGCTCCTACTGATGAGTCGCCAGTAAGCACGAAACGAATGTGCATGAGATTATACTTTCTGTTCATGCTGCCTTTGGTTTATCCTTCTGGTCACAACTGAACTAATTTGTTACTAGGTTCGCAAAACCTAATACATACTTGCATATATATTAGGTCTTCGCAACAAACAGTACTTAACTGTAATATGTAGGAATGATTTCAGCAAATTTAGAAAGAATAAATTTCTACACAAACGTGTGTAATATAGCTAGCTTAAACTTTATAGTTGATAGACCAGACCCATCTGTGGTTTATGTCTATTTACGATGACGGTCTTTGGTTGAAAATCAAAATGGTATTCGTCGTATTGTTTGTTTTTAGGATGCTAAACATTCAATATATTTTATCTTTAATTATTTTTTTTTCATTGTGCAATGTGGTGCTTCCTATTTTCTATTCTCTTCCAATAACGTTTGTGTATAACTTGGCTAGAATAAGTAAATTTACTACAAATAATGCCTTGCTAAGTTAAATTTGACATTGTTTACATTTTTTAATTATTTGCGTAGAACCATATGGCACATTAATCTAATTCTTGTTTCGTAGTGGTAGGTTTTTAAACTCCCGGTTTAAATTTTCGCTCGAGATACTTCGATGCTCACTTCCCAGTACGTTTTTCAATGGTTCGATAAACAGTCATAAATTCAAGCACAAATATATACCAAAACACCTTTCTAGTTTATTTCATTAATTAAAATGAAACAAGCTAGATTGAGGTATATATTAAACCGTTTTGACGAAATGTTTCACTTGATTTGTAAATTGTTTTTATTTACAATTATATATTAGGTGTTATGCACCTAGTAACAAATTAAGAAAAAACAGAGACAGCATGACAGGAACGCACAATTGTTTCGTGCTTACTGGCGACTCATCAGTAGGAGCCGGTATTATGCTCTTTACTCAAAATATATTTTGGTGAGTGATGTGGGAAAATAGGACGGTACAATCATCTTTACGAATATGTAAACCAGCTGTAGTGACACAAGCTTCATAAAAAGTCTTCAACAATGAAATTTCAAAGCCAACTCACTATATATTATGTATATACCGAGCCGGTATTAGTCAATTGCGAACAATATCTAACTGTTGTAAAATAAAGTTCGAAATTCTTATCGAAATATCTTTTTAAGATATATGAACAATAGGTTTAAAAAACTTTGTTGAACGATTTAAAGATCAGGTAATTGTGCAATACCGTATCCCACAAGATATTATTTCTTTATGGCACACACGTCACTGATCGGATTCACCTTACATTCTCAGTCGAGAAACCTATTTTGTGTGAATGAACTATTAATTATATAAAATAAAATGATTCAATGATTGTAGAGTTTAATATGTTCTCGTTGTGCCATTTCATACTTATTAGTCTGTTATCTGAATTTTCTATGAACTTTCACAAAACGTCGACGATTCATAATCAAGCACCAAGCCCGCCCTACAATGTGGCTGTAGGTAATGTGAATCCTACATTTTTCCAGTTAAGCTGGTCAACGCCGACAACATTGAACGGCTTCTTGACAGCCTATACTGCCATAATTAGGCAAGTGAATGCCAACAGCGGCACGCCGACAGACAAACGGACTCTCTCCACACAGTTAAACGTGCAAATGCTTGCTGGCGTTCTGCCATTGCGCACCTATGAAATAACGATGACAGCTACAACAGGTGCCAATGAAAACGGCCTCGGCGGCGGTGAAAGTCAAGAATCCTCTCCCTCGGTAACATTCTTCACTCCACCAGGAAGTAAGTTTAGCAGCCAAAAATGTTCCAATTCATTATATGAATCAAGGTTAAGCCTACTCGTTGAGCCAAATTTTCAAAAACTGAATAAAACCACTATTTATTGGTTGTTTAAAAGACGAATCAGTTTATTCTTGACAAATAGTACGGAATCCGCTCTATTTATCCATTCAACTATGCATACCTAAATGGAAATAGGCTACTAACACCGGAAAAATGACCTATTCTAAGGCATATCGCTATATTTTTTCTCAATCTAGACATCATTACTGAAACAATCGCGAATAGACTAGGGGAGCTTGTAATCCATTGTGCAAGTACTTTGCCATTGAATTACAGTGGTAGCATCGTCCTACCGTTGGTCATTTATTTTTTGGCTTTAAGCCGGCGCAATTGAGCCAGTGAAGGTTGGCAATCATCGAACCATTTCGCTTCGGCCTTCTAAGTTGTGTACAATAAAGGGATGGCTGCTGCTTTCAGCACCGACACAATTCCAAAATAACGCGTCAAGACGATTATTCCCATTGTACGCAGGCAAAAAAAACAATTCTAAAGATTAGAATTTTATGAAGGTTAAATATTTTTACATTTAAGTCTTGATGTTGTTCGAAAACTATTCTGGCATTATTCTTCAAGTTTCTAAACATTTACTGTAAAGGATAGGTTTTTAATCATGACGCTTATGGGTAAATTGCGGAATAAGCAAAGAGTATTGAGAAACATTGTCACTTTAAAAATGTGAATCCGATACAAGAATTAATCATTGCTTCCATCAATTTATGCCAAATGGGAGTCAGCGATATCGTGGAGAAAAATTGTTTTGCGCCATTTGTTCGCTGTCCAATTCAATTTACCTTCGAAACAGATATTGTTTTTGTCTGCGAAACGATCCCAGACTACATGAGCTATAATCAATGCTATAAGAAATTCTCTCACAAAATGAGGGCATTTTTACTTCGAATCTACCTTTTTGGCTGATAAATGTGAATTGATGTCAACTGTAGGTTTATGAGTATTGATGTGTACATGTTATCAGTATAAATAAAATATTGAATCAGATGACAAAGTCCTTTCTTCCAGTCGTCTAGCTTCGTCTTTTTTGTGAACTTATCACGTACATTTCTGAATGCTTCGCGGACTTGGCACGTTATGCGCATACATGCTTAGCAGATTGGGTCTCTATTCATTGCGCGAAGTAAAAGAGTTAATTTCATACAAAATACATTTTATACTATTTTAACTCTACTACTGTCAGAGTACCAATTTGTAAACGAGGTTGCGCAGTTAATTTTTCTCACATTTCATGACGAACTATGTTTTAAGTATAGGGCATGGTACCTAACAAAGCAAGCTTGCTTCATTAGTTTCATTTGTTAAACTTGTGAGGATGGACCAACTGAAGAAGGCTGCCGATAAAGGCAGCCGAAATATTTTGTTAAAGAAAGAAAACTACTGGAACAATATAAAATGCGTTAATCAAAACGCAGATCAGGTAATTTCAATTAATCCAGTTTCGCAAAAAAAGCTTTTCATTCAGAACTTGAGGAGTTCCTAAAAACGACAAAGCCGGCCTACTGTATGAATTTCTTTTTAGACATAGCACGATGCTTAGTTTATATGGATTTATATATATATATATATATATATATATATATATATATATATATATATATATAGAGAGAGAGAGAGAGAGAGAGAGAGAGAGAGAGAATATTATACACGTAACAATAAAAGAAAGATGCAATGCTGTTCTTAATGTCGATATTTGGTCAACGTTAGTTATGCGTAGCCCCTAGATATGGAATATTGAAAAAACAGATGAACACTACAGTCACCACAATAACTAAGATCAAAGCTTTATTGACCGCCAAGCGTGAACTTAAAAACTTGATTCTGCGGTTTGCTTTTTAAGTAAATATAATGAACATTGATGTATCATTTGCATTGTTATTTTCGACATTATTAATTATTATTGCTGCGGCAAATTAAGCGCCAACAATTCCACGCTTTGTTACGCTCAACTACGTGCAAACTACGTCTGCATCGTTCACCTGGGAAATGCCAGCCGAAACCAATGGCGAATTCGTCGGCTACGAAGCCAGATTTGTACAGATAAGAAACAATAAAATTGTCATTTTGCGCCTCGCCATGACTGCTACTAGTTTGCTGCAATATGATCTTCTTCCAGGAACATCATACAACTTTATATTGCGCGGTGAAACGGCACCTGACAGTTCTGGCCGTGGCGGAGGATTTGGAAAGGCGTCTACTATAACATTCAATACAATACCTTCGCGTATGTTACGGCGGTTTATACCTTATTGGATCTCAAGTATTGTTAATAACTAGCTAGCCAACTTTGTATTATCACTTGGGTTTTTATTACTTTTGCCCAAGTTACAGGAATCACATGCGCATATACGCGCACACACACAAAAAATGTACAAAAAAGTATGACGAAGGTCTGAAATGTAAAAACTTAACAAATAAAGCACCCGGTCCTTATAACCTTGGAAGAAGTTAACTTCTATTAATCTTTTTTGCTTTTGAAATGCGAGCCATTCCAAGTGCACATAGAAAGGGTACTATGAATTGTTTTGCGTTGCGAACTTGACTAACATTTATGGTACCAGCTCCCAATCACGACGAAATGAAATTTTTGTCAGACAAAGCTACAATCACTTCCTTTTCATTTTCTTCTCAGCTATCTACAGATGAGCGTATGCAAAAATTTCAGGAATGGTGTGTAATTCATGTACATCATTTTTAGTTCAAACGTAATGTCCGTAAATGTGTTTTCTTCCATCCTAGAGCAAGTGTGAACGGATAAAGAAAACACGTACAATTCCACTTAACTAAAAATATTATTGATTTTAGAACTATTTATTTTACCAGCAGTAAATAGAGAAAAAATAAAATAATCAATAATTTCGCGGGTGTTGCTGACAATTTTTAAAACGAAGTTTGCGAGCTTCAAGTAAACACCAATTCCATTGTATTCATTCAGTCGTCGCAATTCATAGCAAAACCACCGTCAGTCACACGTACTGACGCGTTTCGACCCTCCCCGATTATTATCAGCGTATGACGACAAACAGACTAACGAGGATCCAACTGCAATGCATTTATATCGAAAGAAAAATTATATATCTGGTTCTCACCTTTAGTATTGACATATAAGTTGTTCATGACTGGAAATGTCGGCTGTACAATTTCTATGCAGTCACAAACATTAACTTTTTTATAGGTAATACAATTAAACAATCAATGATTGCGTGGGTGATGGTAACCACTCTTTAAATCAAGCTTGCGAGCTTGAAGTAAGCACCAACTCCATTGTATTTAATCATTCGTCGAACAACATAGCATAAGTGCGTGCGAATGGCGGTAATTTTGCTATTTTGTTCAACGAATGGTTAAAATTAATGGGATTAGCGTTTACTTCAAGCTCGCAAACTTGATTTAAAAGAAGAGAGAAACAGCCGTAAATATCGATCAATTTATGTTGGCTGAACAAACAGATGTTTAGCCGGAGTTAAAAAGCATTGTAGTTTAAACGACAGCGTCGAATAAATTGGTGAATTCACGTCTGTAATTATGCAACGCGCTACTGAAACCGCACACGTATGTTTACCAGACGTTTCAATTAAGATATTTACAAAATTGAAAAGACAAAAATTAGTTACTTATTTATAATGTGCATCGAATAATCGAACTTCTGATATCTTTATGCAAACACACAGAGCATGGTTGGATAATGGGCCTGAGCGGGAGGGGGAGCAAATTAAGGAATGCATGTTCCCCTACGTAGCCTTCTGTAGATATTCGTTACACTGTTTTTAAATATAAAATAATGTTCATTTATAGACATTTAAGGATAAAACTAGACAAAGATGTATCATTCATATGACAAAATTTCTTGTTATTTTTGCACACGAGAAAGATAATAAAAACGCTTATAATACAAATTTCACCTATTTTTGGTTGCCAAATTTATAGATTTTTACCTTATTCCTATAAGGCGAGAATTATTCTGCAGTAATTTCATACTTACTGACCAAAAATTATATACAATATTTAACATGAAATGGTGTTATTTTATTCAGCCACGTTTAATGTAGTAAAATGAAATTTCGGCCTTTAAATCGACGTGCATTTTCAGCGTTGATAATGGCTTGGCTATTGGGCCACAGGCATCCCATCTTGATGGATGGAAAATTATCACTTTTTAACAAATGGCTAGAGGTGAAATGAGCAAAATAAGCAAGGCTTGTTTCTTCTGTTGAAATCAGTTTTGGTTACGATCGCTTCAAAACGAAATAGACTGAGCTGAAGACTTGCGTTTGCCTTGGGCGATAGGCAGTCTACAAGAAAAACAACTCGGAGTTCGTCCCTACACGTAATAGTAAATCAGGCTGTCTTCTGATGCTCAGACATAAATAGAAAGAATTCAGCTGCAAGCGTCTGTGGTAATTATGATTTCCACTTACTACAACTAATACTACTCAGCCGCACAACCGAGAAATACATATTTATTCGTCGGATGTAATTGAACACTAAATTACCGATTAATTATGGAAGACCGATATTGTGTAATTGAAATATCTCTTTATTGCCATGTCGTGTATAGGTATCTCCAACCATGCATTACAGTTTCTAATATAGTTGCAGGCATTCAAACCATCAAGCCATCAGTCAATTTCAGGACTGGGGTTGTTTTACTAAACCTTCGTATGTTTTTAATAAATGAGTCTGCGCAAATTAGCGAGAAAAGTTTCTTCAGAAATATATTTAATAAATATTAGATTTAACTAAATTCCTTGTCAATTACAATCTATTTTAAAACTATATATATATATATATATATATATATATATATATATATATATATATATATATGTGTGTGTGTGTGTGTGTTTGCGTGCAAGATTGAGCAAATATTTATACGTTCAGAAAGATAATAGTTCGATGCAGCTTGTGAAAAAGGAAAAAGCCATGAATTTTTTTCCAAATTATTATTATTTAAAAGAAAACAACAACTATCTTGGACATTATTCGATAACACCGTCGGATTGCTACCGAAATGATTTAGTTTTTGAACATCGTTTTTTAACAACAAATTTTGATAAATATTAAAAGCCATTGTATGTTATCTTCAAATTTGCACTAATTTATTATTAGAAAGTGGTACTTCAAATCTTTTCACGATTTAAACCAGATATTGCCCAAACTATCTAAATTTAAACAAATCTACATATCAAATCATAATGTGAGCTTTAATAAGCTTCATAATACCATTATCGAGTGCTTAGGGTAGGAGAAAATTTTGCGCGATATCAAAACCGTTTGTTCTTGATTTTCTCCTCAACTATCTACAGATACAAGCACATATATATATATATATTCATATATATATATATTCATATATATATATATATTCATATATATATATATATATATATATATATATATATATATATATGAGTTTGTTTGAGCTCTGAGCATGAACTGGAGGTTACGAATAAACTATTGGCTAATCCTCTATGTGTCGAATCATTTATTTTTATATATATCTATATATAAATATTTTTAATTTATTTATTCTAATTGTTGTTAAATTAATCACTTTTTAAGATATAAGAAAAAATAACCGTAATTCATGGTATAACATTTATAAATAATTATTTTATTCTACCAGTATCTGCAGCCATTATTCTGGATTCTCTAATATTTTCGATCATCCCAACTGGCCATTTGTCGTAACCAATCCCCTCTTTGCTATCTGTCCCGCTTTTATACCATGTAGATTGTTTTTTTTCGTAACGCCACGTGATGTGTAATCCTATGTCCTATTATTCCACATTCTTCTACCAAATATATAGTGGTTAAAGGGCGTAATACCGGCTCCTACTGATGAGTCGCCAGTAAGCACGAAACGAATGTGCATGAGATTATACTTTCCGTTCATGCTGCCTTTGGTTTATCCTTCTGGTTACAACTGAATTAATTTGTTACTAGGTTCGCAAAACCTAATACGTACTTGCATATATATTAGTTCTTCGCAACAAACAGTATTTAACTGATGTGTAATCTGTTTTATTTTTAATAGTTCCGCAATTTATGATTGAGTCGTATTTTGCGGCACATATTTTAATTTGGAAGGCCTGTTCTTTATGTTTCAGTTCTAGTCCAATATGACTGTGTTGAATTACTTTCTGCACGTTTAAGTGGTATATATATATATATATATATATTTGTATATATATATATATTTGTATATATATATATATATATTCGTATGTATATATATGTATATATATATATATATATATATATATATATATATATATATATATATATATACTTTTGAAATGCGAGCTTTAATAAAATTCATTGTTCACTTCTTATGTGCAAAAACAAAAAGAAATTTTATCAGATATAAGAAAATTTTCTTTCTCATGGTCTTCTCAAATATCTACTCATGAACATATCTTTATATATAAATTGGAAAGCAAAACAAGATAGAAATATGTGAACATAGAGAGAGTGTAAAAAAGGAAACCAATCAAATTGAGTGTCATATATATATATATATATATATATATATATATATATATATATATATATATATATATATATATATATATATATATATATATATATATTACATTCGTACACGAAACCGTCAACGATGGAAATTTTGCATAACTATCAACCCATCAAAAAAAATTACCAGATCTCAGATATCACATTGCAATACGCTGAGAAAGAAACCTACTCGCAAACAGACATACACAGACACTTATTATAATCAAGGTTGCGGTCTTGATATAAACACCTGACCCATTAATTACTCACATATGTCAGTATAAACTAAGAATTGTATAGTGTAGAAAAGGCAATTCATCCAGTAGACCGGTTTCGTCCTTATTGGGAACTCATCAAGAACTGGCCAGAATTTGCCGCGGACAGTTCTTGATGAGTTCCCAATAAGGACGAAACCGGTCTACTGGATGAATTGCCTTTTCTACACTACTATTCTTAGTTTATACTGACATATGTAAGTAATTAATGGGTCAGGTGTTTATATCAAGACCGCAACCTTGATTATAATAATTGTTATCACCACCCGCGCAACCAATGTTCGTTTAATTATACACAGACACTTACGAAAACGTAATTACTAATCGGACCAAAAAATAAATGGAATTAAAACCGAGTGAGATATGTTGCCACCCACATATTGAATTGGAAGCCCAGGATGTATATAACTGATAGAATGTAATGTGATGTTCAGCAGTCTTGAATTAAATTGCCATTATCTACTATTAATTAATATTTGTTCTTCCTAATAAGATATATATATATATATATATATATATATATATATATATATATATATATATACATATATATATGGCATCAATTGAACAATTTGCGCTGTCATTAGTGTATCTCAAATTTGTGTGTGACTTATCTTTTTAAGGAGTTAATTGGGCTTAGAACAAATTAGTAAGTCATACCAACTGAAGATCCTTTTATAAATTGATGTTCATGTTGTTTCAAGAAATATCTGTTATATGTTAATAATTCACGATTTTATCATACAAACAAAATTTATATGCACTTTTATCAAATAATTGCCATATTTTTTATCTTAATGTTTATTTTTAAAGGTCCAGGACCACCAGTAAATTTAAATTTGTTGGTAAATAAACGGTCAACGCTGTTTTTCTCCTGGAATCCACCGGTTGGTGACTCTGCTCAAATTGTGGCGTACTATATTGAGGCTTCACTATCGAAGGAGCCCAACAAGCCGATATTCACAACAGTAACAAACAATGTTCCCACTCAGTACACAATAGTAAATCTTACTTCGAACACGGAATACTACATTACTGTTAAGGCACAGGTGTTGCCGAATATTGAAAACCAGGGCGGAGGCATCGGTCCGGCATCAGCTCCACTAATAGTTTCCACACTGCCTGGAAGTGAGTGCTTCCGAATAAAGTTGAGGGAGAATTAAAACTTTTCCAGGTTCACGCGACCTCGGCGATTCACATAATTTAGGTTTTGCATTCTCTGCCAATAACTAAAACAAAACACAAGTGAACTGATATTTAACGCTTGTGTGTGAATCATTTATTTACTTAAAATCTTGCTAAAAATTATATGATATTACATTGTATTTAGATTTTTGCTGTATATTTGGTTTGCACGAGATAGGCTGATTACTTAAAGAGTATTGAAAACAGGTGGAAAATAAGGTAATCCCTCCATTGATGATGAAATTATATTTTGCATAACCCAAAATACAGTTCAAGACAAGGAATAACGGATCGATGAAGCTGTTAGCTGTTACAAGATCTCTCTAGATATGCATAATCGAAAGGAAATTATGTATTAAATTTTAATTAATTAGTGTTGTTTGAGTATATATTGATAAGTTTTGAAGTTGCAGATTGCCAAATATTCTGTAAATGATATTATAAGTCTACTTATATTTAATTAATGAAAATAAATTAGTATAAAAAATGTGATTTGCGCATGTGTGTTTATGCTTTCTTGCAATTATTTTATCGTTAGGCCTTCCCACAAAATATGTTCTTATGTTTTGCGTATGACAATTTCATTATTTATAACAATGACCTTTGGGACGCCTGATCAAAGAAATTGTTGACTAAACACTGGTCAACGAGTCGAAGCCACTGAAATTTCCTAGCAACATCATTTAAAATACATGCTAGGTAACCTTTTCCTGATTTCAAATGCAAAACTATAAGTCCTATCGAGTTTTTTTAGGTTACTGTATGTGATTTTCACTCTCTTGCCATTCAATTGATTAAATTATGAAGTTATTTGAATTAATGAAATAAAGAATTTTAAATTTTCCGTGCCTTCTAATGTTTGGGCGTTCGAAGTTGTATTTTATTGTTTATTTGAAATTGCAATGTATTTTTGTGAAAATTTATATAATTAATTGAACATATTTTGCGCGTGCGGTGTTAAAAATTAATTTAATCAAGAGTGCGAGATTGGTCTAAACACTTGACTTATTGTTTATAAACATTTGTCAGTATAAACTGTGCTGAAAAGCTATTCCATCCAGTATAATTAAAGGAACATTGGTTGCGCGGGAGGTGATAACAGTTATTTAAATCAAGGTTTCGATCTTGATATAAACACCTGACCCTTTAATTACTTACATATGTCAGTATAAACTAAGAATCGTATAGTGTAGAAAAGGCAATTCATCCAGTAGACCAGATTCGCCTCTATTTGATGCTATTCAAGTACCCTAAACACTGACACAAAAAGGCACCTACTACGCACAATTTTCTGTACGGGATGAGTTTGCAGTAAGGACGATAGCGTTCTACTGGATAAATTGTCTTTTCAACAAAATAAAATGCTCTGGTTTATACTGTCAAAAATATGTACAAAGTGAGTCAGTTTTTTATATCATGCTCGATTAAAATAAATGTCTTTTTGTGGTTAGAATTTATCGAAGTAGGTGAAGGAGCTAAACAGAATTTTTGCAATCTAGTACAAGTATATCTCCGACTAGGCATATATCATCAATAAAAAATCTTATTATTGATAGCCAGGCGTATTCAGTAAACTAATCACACTTTAAATAAAGCAGATCATATTTGATTTATTTTGCAAAACAACAAAAAATATTTGCGAAATCCCGGTGTCGTTTTTAAAAAAAATTACCTGTGCAGCTAAAATATTGATATTTGCATATGAATCTAAATTAAATAAGAAGACTATGCATTTTTAATGTTTTATGATTATGATTATGTTTTTAATTATGAATTTCGTTCTTAGACAAGGTTAATAAATTGATTTTTGGAAGCTATTGTATATGAGGTGGCACGGGCTGGTTAATCTAGAATCGAATCCGAAAGCATTTCAGAAGGAACCGGTTGGCAAAAGTTTAACATTTACTCAACAAAAATCAATCTCGAAGCCAGCCAGATTACTTAGTTATTTAAAACTAGAAAGAACAAAAAAATTGTGTATGGACGAAGCTGTTATTTGCGACTGCGTCTGCCTCTCTCTGTCTAACTAACCTAAAAACTATTATTTATTCACCAAGCATTTTTGTACATTATGCGTGATTGCTCCGTAAGTCATGCTTAGGTAACTGCGTTAATGATTTATTTTGCCTGTTTGTGCGTTTGTGCCTGTATGCGTATTAAAATACTGATGTTTTTTATGCTATTTACGATACAATTCGTCTTTATTTTAATATAAAATATTTTTTTCAAATATTTTCGAAGCTTCGTCACGTTGTTCTGATATTTCGACCGCTTGGTCAATAGTCACACAGATTACTACACAGAAAGTACAATTTTGTTGATGTATTTTGCTGATAATCAATGGCCCAATTTGGTTCCAATTTGGGGTTTAAAAATAAATATTTAAAGAAGTTATGAACGCCAATGTAAGCAGTAAGTCAAAGTCAACCAACTGGTAAATAATAAAACTGGTATTGAGCGCGTTAAAGATGGAAATGTGCGCATCGAATCTTTGATATTTTTGTTAATAAATTCTCATTTAAATAGTTCAAAAATTTCAAATAATTTTTATTTTTTCCCCACGTTTCAGCTCCAAATGCGCCGACAAATCTTAAAGTTAGTGGGCAAACAGACACGTCATTTACCATATCATGGGATGCCCCTTTAATTACAAATGGAGTTATAGAGAGGTAAGATTAACAGTAAATTTAATTTATTTCTCTCCGGTGCTTCAATTAACTTTTAATCCATTACGTGAAAGTAATTACTGTTTTTTTTAAAATTTCATTTAGGCAAATCATACACAGTAACAAAAATGCACAAAATGGATCAGGAGTATTTAACAGAACCAGAAAGAACATTTGCGTAAAATCACACTCATGTCTTATCTTTATAGAATTTAACAATAATTTATTGCGCGGGTGGTGGTAACAACTCTTTAAATCAAGTTTGCCGACTTGAAGTAAACACCAACCCCATTGTATTTAACAAGTCTTTGAACAAGATAACAAAACTACCGCCAGCCGCAACGCACTGACGCGTTTCGACCTTCCATGATCATCATCAGAGTACGACGGCAAACTGACTATCGAGGATCAAACCGCATTGAATATATATCGAAATCAAATTTAGATATGCGGCTCTCACCTCTAGAAGACTCGCATACATTGAACTTGACTGGAAATGTCGGCTGCACAACTTCTATGCAGTCACGAAACTTATCTGTTTGCAGCTTTCGCCACTAATACATACATGGGCAATACAATTTAACAATAATTGATTGCGCGAGTGGTGGTAACAATTCTTTAAATAAAATGGGATTGGTGTTTACTTTAAGCTCGCAAACTTGATTTAATGAATTGTTACCACCATCCGCGCAATCAATTATTGTTAAATTGTGTTGCCTATGTACGTATAAGTGGCGAAATCTGCAAACAGCTAAGGTTCGTGACTGCATAGAAATTTTGCAGCCGACATTTCCAGTCAAGTTAAATGTATGCGAGACTGCTAGAGGTGAGAGTTGCATATCTTACTTTGATTTTCATATATATTCAATGAGGTTTGATCCTCGATAATCAGTTTGCCGTCGTACTCTGATGATGATCATGGAAGGTCGAAACGCGTCAGTGCGTTGCAGCTGGCGGTAGTTTTGTTATGTTGTTCGACGACTTGTTAAATAAAATGGGTTTGGTGTTTACTTCAAGCTCGCAAACTTGATTTAAGGAATTATCTTTATAGAGTTGGTAATATTTGGGGCACCAATTTTCTTTCGTTAAAGGATGCATTTAGAACAGTTGAATTGAAATGATTTGAATGCTTGGTGCGCAGTGCAAGCTTCATAAGATGACTCTCTGCGATCTGCGTTCATGGGTTGTTGCTAAGCATTATCAGTTTCACAAAGATATGATTGATCCACAATTCCAAGTAAACATCAATTTTATCCTCGTTTTGGCCGAGTTTGTATTCGTTCCTTTTTTCCGAAGGCTTCAACATTGCTCTTACTAACTACTGGAAATGAGGTACGGTCTAAAAGTTGAATGTGATCAGACAAGCATGAATTCAATTTGGAATTTACACCAAGTGGAGGAAGTTTGGCATATGTTTTATAATTAAACATGTCTTTGTCATGTACACGCAGCGACATACCAACAAAATAATTTTCACTTCGAAGTATAGATGAGTATGTTAGTATGCGTCCCTATTTGGAAGTTATTTAAATTAATCGAAATGTTCCAGAACTGTGCCAGCAAATTATTTTGTTTGTGTGATGTCATTATCATAAGGCCTTTCAGGTCACGTTTCCTCTCTGCTAATCATTTAGGACCGATATGTGCTTTCTTGTGTATTTTATTAAAAAAATTAAAAAGGTTTTAATTATTTTGTGCATTTCAAGAAAAACTATCCTACAAGCATTGTCAATATACATATACGGGGTGTGAAATAAGAGAAAAAACCAATCAATTGTGTGCGTCACCTCCAGTTCAAGCTCAATGCTTGAACATGCTTCTTCTGCTTGCATAAATCCTTTGCAATTTGTTTATCCCTAAAGCTTCGTATGTGTCTAACTCACTTTTATTAAACCATCTAGTAATTATTTTAAAAGCTACGTCTGGAGAACATAGGTATGAGGCTTCAAAAAAAATTTTTGCGCATTTGCAGACCTTTATTCATCATTTGAATTGAAACAGACATTAAAGTTGCAATGTTCTTTCGTTCGCTAAATTAACCATCTGGTGGATTGGCTTATGGTTAATTTCTGAATGACAGAACACAGAAACTTAAATGTCTGTTTTAAATCAAATGTTGAATACACGTCTGGAATTGCGCAACACATAGTTGAAACCTCACGCGTATGTTCTCCAGACGTAGCATTTAAAATAATTACTAAATGGCAAAACAAAGGGAGATATCCACATTTGAAGCATTATGAAGAAACAAATTGCAACCGGATTTATGCAAGCAGAAGAAGCATGTTCAAGCATTGAGCTTGAACTGGAGGTGACGCACGCAATTGATTGGTTGTTTCCCTTATTTCACACTCTCTCCATGTTTACATTTTTCTATCTTGTTTTGCCTTTCAATTTATATATATATATATATATATATATATATATATATATATATATATATATAATTTTCTTTTGTAAGATTTTGTCAAATTAATTTTATAATCAATTTATTGGCCAGTTATTAACCCGATATTCAGAATCACGAAGATCTGCCTTGAACTCAAGTTCGAGGAGGATTTCGGTAACCTGAAGAATATTTTTCTAATGAACAACTACCCTGATCAGTTCTTAGATTTCAAAACCAGACTACGTCCTATTCGTATTACATAGGATAACGCTAAAATGTTTTTCTTATTTTACGATTTAGACACGATCTACTGCACTCAATAACTGCATGGCGGTTAAATCAAATTTCTAAAGAGAAATTTTTAAATGCAATAGTTAACATCACATTTAGAACATAGATAAACATGAGATTAAATGCCAAAAATCAATTTCCCATTCTCTGCAAATCATTCGGTCTACAAAAACTTACACATGTGCGGTAAGAAACACACACATGTATACACACACTATATATATATATATATATATATATATTTCTAATTAGGAAGAAAGAACACATTTATAACAAAGTAGATGAAGGCCATTTATTTTGTGAATACTAATTATCACTATACAATCATACATATATATATATATATTATATATCCATTCTGGGTTTTCAATTGATCATAGTGGTAACAAATCTAACTCGCTTTTACTTCTGTTTCTTATTTTGGCTTTATATCAAGTTTGCGAGCTTGAACTACACACCAATCACATTGTCATTAACTAGTCGTCAAACAAGATAAAAAACTATCGCCAGCCGCAACGCACTGACGCGTTTCGACCTTCCATGATCATCATCAGAGTACGATGGCAAACTGACTAGCCAGGATCAAACCGCATTGAATATATATGGAAATCTAATTTAGATATGCGGCTCTCACCTCTTGCAGTCTTGCACACATTGAACTTGACTGAAAATGTCGGCTGCACAATTTCTATGTAGTCACGAACATTAACTGTTGGCAGCTTTCGCCACATATACATATATAGACAATAAAATTTAACAATAATTGATTGCGCGGGTAGTGGTAACAATGCTTTAAATCAAGTTTGCGAGCTTGAAGTAAACACCAACCGCATTGTATTTAACCAGATCTACGAACAACATAACAAAACTACCGCCAGCTGCAACGCACTGACGCGTTTCGACCTTCCATGATCATCATCAGAGTACGACGGCAAACTGACTATCGTGGATCAAACCGCATTGAATATATAATCAATTATTTTTAAATTGTATTGTCTATATATGCATATGTTGCGAAAGCTGCAAACAACTAAGGTTCGTGACTGTATAAAAGTTGTGCAGCCCACATTTCCAATGAAGTTTAATGTATGCGAGACTGCTAGTGGTGAGAGCCGCATATCTAAATTTGATTTCCATATATATTCAATGCGGTTTGATCCTCGATAGTCAGTTTGCCGTCGTACTCTGATGATGATCAAGGAAGGTCGAAACGCGTCAGTGCGTTGCGCCTGGCGGTAGTTTTGTTATGTTGTTCGAAGACTGGTTAAATACAATGGGGTCGGTGTTTACTTCAAGCTCGCAAACTTGATTTAAAGCATTGTTACCACCACGCGCACAATCAATTATTGTTAAATTGTATTGTCTATATATGTATATGTGGCGAAAGCTGTAAACAGTTAATGTTTGTGACTGCATAGAAATTGTGCAGCCAACATTTCCAGTCAATTTCAATGTATGCAAGACTGCTAGATGTGAGAGACGCATGTCTAATTTGATTTCCAAATATATTCAATGTGGTTTGATCCTCGATAGTCAGTTTGCCATCGTACACTGATGATGATCATGGAAGGTCGAAACGCGTTAGTGCGTTGCGGCTGACTGTAGTTTTGTCATGTTGTTCGAAGACTGGTTAAATACAATGAGTTTGGTGTTTACTTCAAGCTCGCAGACTTGATTTAAAACATTGTAACCACCACCCGCGCAATCAATTATTGTTAAATTGTATTTTCTTATTTTGGCTGTTTCGTAAGTGTGAATGCGCTGGTGTTTGTGTGTGTGCGTGTTTGCATGTAAAGGTCATTCTCGCAGTATTGCAAAGTGATTTCTGAGATCTGCTCATTATTGCTTGAGGGCTTGCGAATTAACCATTTGTGCGCATTGTTTACTGTTACATGTACGAGTGCTATTTTTCCCAGTGTAGTTGATCGTTTCACCTTGTTGCGCAAATTCGTATTTTGCACATGGTAACAGCGCCAGTGTGGATTGCAGTGTTGAACGCTTATATTGTTTGGAAACTTCTGTCACCGTATGCGCCTTTGTTATTTCCACTTCAGTTTGTTGCCAATCCGATTGTATGTTTGTTGATTCTAGTCGAGGGCCTGTTTGTTCTTGACTGGATACTAGTAGATTGTTGTTTAATTTTGTTATTCTTGGCCAGTCGATAAGAATATCATGTTGATGAAACTTTTGAATATTAAGGTCAGGTGCTTGTTGTTTTATATAAAGGGCTTCATAAATAAATAATAATTTTTCTGATTTTGCTTTATGTAGAATTGTGAAATTAGTCGAATTGACAGGATGCCCCGTTGCCAATATATGATCGGAAATAGCTGATTTTCCTGACGGTGTCAAGCCTTCGTTAATCAATTTCTGTGGCAAATGTTGCTGGATTCTGCTTATCAATTGCTTCTTCGTACGTCCGATATATGTGCTACCGCACATACATGAGAATTTGTAGACTATGAATGATTTGGAGAGAATTGGCAATTGATCTTTGGCATCCAACCTCATGATTCTCTGTGTACTAAATGTCATATTAACTTTAACACTGGGAAAGTTGTCCTTAGTTATTCTATTCAGCCGCCGTGCAATTATTGAGGCTGGTACGTCGCCTCTAAATGGTAAGTTTAGGAAAACCTGCTTGACGGTATCCTCTCTAGTACGAATCTGCCGTGGTCTGATGTTGACATCAATGAAACGCTCTGGGTAGTTGTTCATTAGCAAAATTTTCCTGAGGTAGCCCAGTTCTTCCTCAATCTTGTGTTCAGAGCAGATCTTCCTGATTCTGTTTGCGAGGTTATTTACTAAGTTGCCTTTGTGGGATTTTGTCACACTGCTGTTGTAATGAATGTATTGGCCGGTGAAATCAGATATTCTATGTGTGGCTAGTATCAAATCACCATTTTCTTATCGAGTGAGGTTGATGTCAAGGAAGGGAATACTATTGTCTTCCTTTACCCCGAGAGTAAATTTAATGTCTGGATCGGCTCCATTTACATGTTTGAGATTTTCGGAAGGGTCTGCTGCTTCTGAGATGAACAACAAGATATCATCTACATACCTTTTGTAGAGTGCGCACTGGTCAATTATACCTTTTGGCTCGTTTTTTCCAGGTGATACATGTATACATCTGCCAGGAGAGGTGCGATGCAAATTCCCATAGCTACACCATTGATCTAGCGGTAGTATATCCCTTCGAATGTAAATTGCACGTTTATAGTGCATGCGAATATGAGGACTTTGATGTCATTGGCGTCTATAGGGAAATCAAAAAACTCATTTTTCATGAGGTCACACAAGTTCTCCGTTGTCTTATCCAGTGGTATGTTTATAAATAAGGATGAGACGTCAAGCGAGACCATTATTTTTCTGTAGGATGTTCTTCCCCTTCAGTTCATTTGCTAGTTCAATGGAGTCCTTGATAATATTTGCGTTTATGATGCTCCGTATTGGTTGAAATATTTTGCATAGAAACTTGGCTGGTTTATGTTATTGAGCGTTTATCATTGACATAATAGGCCGCATCGAGGGATCTCCTGAGGCTGTCACAGCTTTATGAGTTTTTGGTTTGCCGTACCCTCCTGCATCGCAGCCAGCCTGGCAGATGTATACATGTTGCATCTGGATTAAACGAGCCTAATATGTATAATTGACCAGTGCGCACTCTACAAAAGGTATGTAGATGATATCTTGTTGTTCATCTCAGAAGCAGCAGACCCTTCCGAAATCCTCAAACAAGCAAATGGAGCCGATCAAGACAACAAATTCACTCTCGAGGTAGAGAAAGAGGACAGTTTTCCCTTCCTTGACATCAAACTCACTCGAGAAGAAAACGGGGATTTGACACTGGCCAAATATAGAAAATCCAATTTCACCCGACAACACATTCAGTACAACAGCAGTGTGCCAAAATCCCACAAAAGAAACTTAGTAAACAACCTCGCGAACAGAATCAGGAAGATCAGCTCTGAACACAAGATTGAGTAGGAACTGGGCCACCTCAGGAAAATTTTGCTATTGAACACCTATCCAGAGCGATTCATCGATGTCAACATCAGACCACGGCAGATTCAAACTAGAGAGGATATCGTCAAGCAGGTTTTCCTAAACTTACCATTTAGAGGCGACGTACCAACCTCAATAATTGCACGGCGGCTGAATAGAATAACTAAGGACAACTTTCCCAGTGTTAAAGTTAATATGACATTTAGTACACAGAGAATCATGAGGTTGGATGCCAAAGATCAATTGCTAATTCTCTCCAAATCATTCATAGTCTACAAATTCTCATGTATGTGCGGTGGCACATATATCGGACGTACGAAGAAGCAATTGATAAGCAGAATCCAGCAACATTTGCCACAGAAATTGATTAACAAAGGCTTGCCACCGTCAGGAAAATCAGCTATTTCCGATCAAATATTGGCAACGGGGCACCCTGTCAATTCGACCAATTTCACAATTCTACATAAAGCAAAATCAGAAAAATTATTATTTATTTATGAAGCCCTTTATATAAAACAACAAGCACCTGACCTTAATATTCAAAATTGAACAACAATATACTTGTATCCAGTCAAGACCAAACAGGCCCTCGACTGGAATCAACAAACGTATAATCTGATTGGCAACAAACTGAAGTGGAAATTGCAGAAGCGCATACGGTGACAGAAGTTTCCAAACAATACGAGCGGTCAGCACTGCAATCCATATTGGCGCTGTTACGATGTGCAAAATACAAACTTGCGCAACAATGTGAAACGATCAACTCCACTGGGAAAAATAGCATTCGTACATGTAACAGCGAATATGCGCACAAATGGTTAATTCTCAAGCCATCAAAACAATAATGACCAGATCTCAGACATCACTTTGCAATACTGGGAGAATGGCCTTTACATGCAAACACGCACACACACAAACACAAACGCATATACACTTACCAAACAGCCAAAACAAGAAACAGAAGTAATAGCGAGTCAGATTTGTTACCACTAGCATAATCAATTGAAAACCCAGAATGTATATATATTTATGATTATATAGTGATGATTAGTATTCACGATATATATATATATATATATATATATATATATATATATATATATATATATATATACAAACGTACGAATAAGCAACTGATCAAAATAAACCGTCAACGTTTACCGCTGAAATTGATTTGAAAAGGTCCGGCACTGTCAATAAAATCAAATGTTTCCGTGCATATACATAAAATGTAGCACGCAGCCAATTCTACGAAATTCTCCATTCTGCACAATGTAAAGTTCGAAAAATGGAATTTAAATGCAAAGCTCTTTAAATAAGACAAAACGCCCTAAAAATGTAACCTTTTAACAGGACATCTTGATCGACTGTGCACGAATCACGTAACACAAAAAATTGAATTGCATCCAGGCAAACACAAACACCTACCAGAACAGCCTCAAAAAACACTGGATAGGGTAAGATTCTGTTTGTTGCGTGGAACCAATATATTTGCTATTATGTATTACGTGTTGCGCACCTAGTAACAAATTAGTTCAGTTTTCACCAGAAGGATAAACCAAAGATTGCATGAACGGAAAGTATAATCTCTTATGCACATTCGTTTCGGTGCTTACTGGCGGCTCATTAGTAGTAGCCGGTATTACGCCCTATACTTACTGTATATTTGGGTAAGGAATGTGGGGAAATAGGATGGAACAATCTTCTAGACGAATGTGTAAACTTCCAGTAATAAAAATAACTTCTCATAAAGACTTCGACAATGCAATTTCTAAACTAGCTTACTATATCTAATATATATATATATATATATCGAGTCTGTAAATGATACTAACACTATGGCTATTGTGTCAGTACCCGATACCAAAATTATAATATCACGAAGGTAAATGATACTAACAGTATGGTTGCCGAGTCATTCCATGAAACCCACACGATTGATTTCAATTTATGCTACAGTTCACCAACTATTTCTGAACACCTGTTACTCCAGTATATCCATACACTCTGGCCTTGATCGATATCAGTTATCGCATTTCGCGGTAAGCATAAAATCATTCAGTTCAATATAGAAAAGTTAGATCCTGATTGTATCACATATATGCAATTATATATTAGGTGTTGCGAACCTCACCCACATATATAGTGGGTAAAGGACGTAATACCGGCTCTTACTGATGAGTCGCCAGTATGCAAGAATACTTACCATAATTTGCTGTGACATGCTGGAACCGGGGTACATTTGTATTCGAGACTTGCATTCAATCATTGAGTCACCTCTGCCGTAAATTATGCGTAATTTTCAAATTTGTGCTAAGTTTTGTTACTTAGTTGGTCGTATCTTCCTGTTAAGCCGGTGAGGCTTAACTTTCGTCCGAATTTTCGAGTTATAAAAGAGACATCGTGACAAATAACGACGTGATATTGAAGATATATATATATATATATATATATATATATATATATATATATATATATATGTTAAATGAAAAAGGCACATACAGAATGATAGCTTAACAGCTGCAATATAAAAGTTCAACTTCGCCAAATATGCTTGTCAATCTGAAAATTAAACTATGACTTATTTCAAAATGTTATTGATTTACTAATTTATCTCAAATGTACTTGCCCAGTTATATAGTATTGGTGTTTACCAGTTCGGCGATCCTTGAAACTCATTTGCCACACCGACTTGGACAGACGACAGGAGCATGACGTTGACGGATCTAATGCCAAATTTCGTGTACTTGATTACAGTTGCAGCAGTAAACGCACAAGACGAAAACGGAAGAGGGGGAGGAATTGGTGAATGGAGCTATCCTCTGTTCTCAGCAGCAACAAAATCGTATCGTAAGTTTAAAAATCCCCACGTGCGCTATTTCGTCAATAATGCAAATAAAATTGGTTCCGTAGAAAATATTTATCAACATGTTCATAATGAACGACAGACACGCAAATGTGGAAATATTCAACATGATACAGAGTCATCCGTAGTATTTAATAATGTTCAACGAAACCATTCATGACAGCGTAGCAGGTGATAAAATAATTTCAAGCAAGTTTGCGAACTAGAGATAGGCATCAGCCCCACGTTATATCGCACGTTGTGCAATGTTGCAACATTAGACTAAATGACGCGTTTCTAACTTCTATGGACATTATCTGTGCATGAAAAAAACGATTTCTTAGCATGAAACGATGATGCATATAAAGAAAAGACAATTAGATATTTGGATCTCACCATTACTCGTCTCGCATTAGTTTATCTTTAAACGAAATAGCGGCCGCACAATTTCCACTTTTTATAATTAAACGAACATTGGTTGCGCGGGCTGTGATAACATTTACTATAGTCAAGGTTGCGAACTTGATTAAAACATCGGACCCATTGAATACATACATTATTTTCAGTATTAACTAAGAACAGCATAGTGTAGAAAAGGCAATTCATCCAGTAGAACGGTTTCGTCATTATTGGGAACGTATGATGTTCTGGCCAGAATTTGCCGCGGACAGGACTCGAACCTAGGCACGTCTGCGTCGGAATCTGGTGCTCTACCCTTTGAGCCACCATGCCGCACTCTACACACTATTTTCAGTTATATACTAACTAATGTGACTTTGTTAGTTTTTTTCCTGTTTTATGTGGAGCTCATAGACCCAAAGTTCTAACTAACCATCCACAATCTGTCATTACTGAACAGTTACTACACTAGATAGGGAAATGTTATTGAAATGAACATTTGTATAATTAAACGAATATTGGTTGCGCGGGCGGTGATAACATTTACTATAATCAGGGTTGCGAACTTGATATGCACCTGACCTATTAAGTACTTAAATTTTATCAGTATAACTAATTATATAAATGTATATATCAATACAACTTCCCCATCTAGTGTGGTGTCTATTATGTAAAGACAGATTTGGGATAGTTAGTTGGAAGTTTGTGTCTAAATATATGCCAAATGAGCTCCACATAAAAGAGAAAAAAATCTAACCGAGTTACATTAATAAGAATATTACGGAAAATTGTGTTAGTGTGTGGCAGGGTGGTTCAATGTTTCGAGCACCAGATTCCGAAGCAGACGTGCCCAGGTTTAAGCCCTGTCCGCGACAAATTCTGGCCAGTCACATGATGAGTTCCCAATAAGGATGAAATCGGTCTACTGGATGAATTGCCTTTTCTACACTATAAAATTCTTTGTTTATACTGACATATGTAAGTAATTAATGGGTCAGGTTTTTATATCAAGTTCGCAAAATGATTATAGTAAATTTCCACTTTGTCACGAACATGAAATATTTTTTTTCTTTTGCAAAATTTATTTTATTTATACAATAAAGCCAAACTATCGTTAGTCATACGAAATATCTAGCTTAGACCTTCTTTGGTCATTATCAGATCAGGAAGGCAATCTGACTGGCGAGGATCAAACCACGGTACATGTATATTGCGCAATGGTTCCAGAATACGAACAAACCATTTAGCCAATGCATGAAAAGGAGAATGGACAATTAATAATATTGATCTAATAGGCCAACTTTTATTGTGCGTTATTGGAAATCCTTTCATTGGTGGTTTAGATGATCCAACTGCTTTGAGTTTGTGTGCAATGGCCTCATCAATCAAAGCGGGCATCTGTCAAGATCTTAATTTGATTTATTACTTTTCGCTCCATTATGTCTATTTGGTCTGATTTCACCTCTATACGCGTGATTTTTATATTTTTATCCAGCAAGTTTTCCATCTTTTGTAGTTAATCAGATTTGACCATTAAAACAATGATCTTGTTTTGTTCATCGCTTAGTATTTCGTTGTCTGCATTTCTGCTGATATCTTTAAGTGCATTTACAGGTCACTTTGTCAATACGTAACATCCGGCGAATTTGAACGATATCAGATATGAAGCCAGATCCACCTAGGTAGACTTAATCCAGTCAGTTCTTGTAGGTTATGTTTAGTTTAATACATCGGCTATATATTAAATCAGTATAATGGAATCATTGGTCAAACCATTGTCTTTTTTAATAGAATTCAAGATCATAACATTAAAAATGAGATAATAATGGCATTTTTGAGTGATATCTTTTCATACAAATGTTTTAACGAAGGAAACTTTTATAATATAATTCAAGCGTTATACAAATGCAAGTAAAAAATACATTTTAATTAAGGTTGCGATCTTGATATAAGCACCTGACACATTATGCACATACATTTGTCAGTATAAACTAAGAACGGAATGGTGGATCAGTGGTTAGAACACCAGATTTCAAAGCAGACGTGCGTAGGTTCGTGTCCTGACCGCGAGAAATTCTGAACAGTACGTGATGCGTTCCATGTAGAGGCGAAACTGGTCCACCTGATGAGTTTTCTTTTCCACACTATACAATGATTAATATAAACACCTGACCCACAAAGTATTTACATTTTGTAAGTATAAAATAAGAATTTTATAGTGAAAAAAAATGCGATTTATACAGTAGACGGGTTTGGTCCTTTTTTTGGGAACTCATCATGAACTGGATCGAATTCGCCGCGGACACGGTTGGAACCTGGGCACATCTGCTTTGGAATCTGGTGCTCTAACTACTGAGCGACCCTGACACACACAGTACACAATTTTTAGTCATATACTAAGTAATATAACTCGGTTAGATTTATTCTTTTTTAGGTTGTGCTCATATGGCGTCCATTTAGGCACAAATTTCCAACTAACCATCCAAAATCTTTCATTACTGAACAGACACCACGCTAGATGGGAATGTGATATAGAAATGAACATTTATATAATTAAACGAAAATTGATTGCGCAGGCGGTGATAACATTTACAATAATCGAGATTGCGAACACGATATAAACACTTCACCCACTAAGTACTTACATTTTGTCATTTTAATATCATTTCCCCATCTAGTGTGGTGTCTGTTCAGTAGTGACAGATTGGGCATGGTTAGTTGGAACTTTGAGTGTTAATGGATGCCATATGCGCTCCCCCTAAAAGAGAAAAAGACTAACCGAGTTACATTAATTTGAATATTACAGTAAATTGTGTGTAGCGTGTGGCAGGGTGGCTCAGTGGTTAGAGCACCAGATTCCGAAGCAGACGTGCCCAGGTTCGAGTCATGTCCGCGACAAATTCTGGCCGGTACATGATGAGTTCCCAATAAGGATGAAATCAGTCTACTGGATGAATTGCCTTTTCTACACTATACAATTCTTAGTTAATGCTAACAAAATGTAAATACTTAATGGGTTAGGTTCTTATATCAAGTTCACAAACTTGATTATAGTAAAGTTCCACTTTGTCAGGAGCATTAAATGTTTGTTGCTTTAGCCAAACTTATTGTATTTATACAATCATGCCAAACTATCCTTAGTCATTCGAAATATCTAGCTTAGACCTTTTTTGGTCATCATCAGAGCAGGACGGCAATCTGAATGACGAGGATCAAATCACGGTGCATATTTATTGAAAGAAACTTAGATATACGTCTCTAACCAATATTAGCTTTGCTAAACTTGTACATGATTGAAAATGTCGGCTGTATACGGTCATGGTTTTGTTGAATTGGAAGGAGTCAATGGTTATGAGGGACACAAAGTTTGCATGTAACGAACCAAATTTTTCGCAAAAAACGTCAAAATTTTGTAACCAAATGGAATTCGTACTATGTGAATTTAAAATGGAGAAATTATCCGATAAAGCTAAATAAATTAGTAAAGATATGATGTGGTAAATTAGTTAAAATTTTGTCAGCCTTATTATCAATCAAGATATTTCTCGCTTGATATTTGGCATAAACAATTTTTTTAATTTGTATTTTAAGAGCCATTTCCTGCTCTCTTAAACAGGTTTTTACCGAATGCTTAGCCACAGTTAAACTTCCATTGAATGCTATAGGTATTCCTTTTAGTTCGCGATCGATTTTAATCGAACTCAGGCAAATTATTAGACGTTTAGCTGCTCTCTGACGTACCTGCATATCTCTGACTATGCATAACCATCAGAATATTCAATTTTAGTTGTAATTGTACATATATATATATTCTTTATTATGTCCATTGCGAGACCATTTTATTCTGTAGGATGTTTTTCCCCTTCAGTTCATCCGCTAGCTAGAAAGAGTCCTTTGTAGTGTTTTCGTTTATGATGCTTCGTATTGGTTGAAGTATTTTGCAGAGAAACTTGGCTGGTTTATATTGCGGTGCATTGATCATTGACATAAAGGACCGCATCGGAGGAGCACCTGAGGCTGTCACGGCTTTAAGTGTTTTTGGTTTGCCGTGCAATCTTGCGGTGTTTGTTCCGAGGGGTTTTGCCTTTTGGATGTCTTCTATGAGTTTGAATCTAATACCGGAATCATTATTCGATGATAAGATGTGTTTTTCCATCTTTTTCAGAATTCTAGTTATTCGCGAATCAATATATGTTGAATCATCTTCCTGTTTGATTTCTGGTTTGAGTTGTGATTGATCTTTTATAATCTCGTTCCTGGACCTCCCATAAGAATCAGCTTCAAGTATTAAAACTTCCGATTCGTTGTCGGGTGTGGCAAGCTGCATAGTTTTGTCTGACTGTAGTTTTCGTAGTTCGTCTATTTGCTTCTTTGTGATGATCTGCCTGCCTTTGAACTCCTTTTTGTACTATACGAGTGCGCAAACAATCTCAGCTTTCAGTCCTTGCCCATTGAATGCCTGTGTGGTGGTGATTCTCTTTAAGTCTTTGTAGAATTTTTCTGTTCCAGCCTGTGTGTCAATAATGTAAATTTCGCTTAGGTTTGTCTTAAGTATGCAGAAGTTTGCTCCTAAGGAGAGTAATACTATCTGATATTTTGAAAAGATCGCTTTTGATTAAATGTGAATAAGTGCATCCGGATTTGTAGAGAAATTTGTCCAGGTCCCTCGTGAGGTCCTTAGTTTCTTTGTCAGCTGTTATTTTCATCAGCGTTTCTATCTTCGGTGTACAAGCAGTGTATTCGCTGTCGTTCAATCTTGCATGTTGGCAACCCAGTGATTGAATGATTCTCTCAGCATCTTGCAGTTTCAATTGGTTATCCTCGATGGCATTAAGCAATAAGCCGTTTATAAATTCATTCGACGATTTCTGGTTATTTCTCCTGAGGAATCGTTTTGAAGCAATATCTGATTGCAAACCCAATTTAAATAACTCATTTATTTCCAGAAGTTTGGCACTCACACAAACGGATGCAATATAAATGTTTATTTGCTTACAGGTAAAAGGCTGACTTTGCTCTTTAATAATCTTTATTATATCTATTGCCTTCGAAAATTATACAGTATGTTTCTTATAAGGGAGTAAAACAGATTAATAACAAAGTGGATAATGAACATTCATTTCGAGAATATTCAGGCCAAATTATTTTTTGTGTACAGATTCTTATGTGCGGTAGCGCATACATTGGGCGTACAAAGAAGCAAATGATTAACAGATTCCACGATATATGCGGCAAAAATTGATTAGAAAAGGCCTGGCACCGCCAGGAAAATCAGCTATTTCCGACCACATATAGTGAAAACAAGGCACACAGTCAATTTAAACAATTTCTCAGTTCCACATAAATCTACACAATAACTATCAGACAAATCACTAAATAGAAGTAAAACCTAGTCAGATTTGTCACGACCAACATAGTCAAATGAAAACCTAGAATGTATATAAATGGCACATTGAAAAGTGAAGTTTATTAATTATTATAATCAAGGTTGCGGTCTTGATATAAACACCTGACCCATTAATTACTTACATATGTCAGTATAAACTAAGAATTGTAGTGTAGAAAAGGCAATTCATCCAGTAGATCGGTTTCGTCCTTATTGGGAACTCATCAAGTACTGGCCAGAATTTGCCGCGGACAGGATACGAACCTGAGCACGTCTGCTTCGGAATCTCGTGCTCTAACCACTGAGCTATCCTGCCGCACACTACACTACACACAATTTTCAGTTATATACTAACAAATGTAACTAGGTTAGTCAATTTTTCCTTTTAGGTGGAGCTCATATGGCATCCATTTAGACCCAAAATTCCAACTATAATTGTTATCACCACCCGTGCAACCAATGTTCGTTTAATTATATAAATGTTCATTTCAATACCACATCCCCATGTAATGTGGTGTCTGTTCAGTAATGACAGATTGGGCATGGTTAGTTGGAACTTTGGGTCTAAATGGATACCATATGAACTCCACCTAAAGGAAAAATAGACTAACCAAGTTACATTAGTTAGTATATAACTGAAAATTGTGTGCAGTGTAGTATGCGGCAGGATAGCTCAGTGGTTAGAGCACCAGATTCTGAAGCAGACGTGCCCAGGTTCGTATCCTGTCCGCGGCAAATTCTGCCAGTACTTGATGAGTCCTATAGGACGAAACCGGTCACTGGATGAATTGCTTTTCTACACTACAAATTCTTAGTTTATACTGAATATGTAAGTAATTAATGGGTCTGTGTTATTCAAGACCGCAACTTGATTATATTAATTGTTTTTCTATAAGATTTATATATATATATATATATATATATATATATATATATATATATATTAGTATATGGCTTTAATCATTTTGCGATAGGCATGCGTAAAAAGCGGTATATATTTTAAAGTTAAATGCGATATGGTCACGTTGGCTGCATTGATCATGTGATACTCAACATTTTGGCTTTGAGATTATTTAATCAATCCTCAGATCATTTATCAAATAATTTTTGTAATAAATACATATTATTAATGAGACTTTGCCTAGGCCCTGCGTACCATATTCATTCGTTAAATCTTAACACATTTAAAATATATTGAAATCCAACGAAGATAATGTCATAGTGACTAACTAAGCACACCTGAGATTAACTCATCTAAACGTCCTTATTATAAATGGTCCTTAAACGTTGGATTTCGCTTTGGTTCAGCGTATGATATTTATGCATTAAATATTAACACATGTGAAATAAATATAAACCCGACAAAGATAATGTCATTGAGATGTATTTGGATTATCATTCTGGTCCTACTTGATCTAACCTGTAACTAGGTAACAAAAACACTTATACGCAAATAAAGGCAGCAAAAATGAGGCCAATGAAGTATTAAACTGCGGTCGAATTAAGTAAAGTGACATCAGTTCCAACAAAAGTGAAGGAAAATTGATATCTCACTTCGTGCAAAGAAAACTATGAAACGAGCTTAAAGCTCACTTTGTTATTTGCCTGAACGCGGGACAAATGTTTTCATGAATTATTTAAATTATTATGGGCATATGTATGAAAAATATAATAATAAACACGTTTATTGTACAATTGAAAAATAGGACCGAAAGGATGCAATAAGCGGGGCTGAAATTCACCCAAATTGATAAAAATAAATAATTCTGACCACCTAATTAAATGAACATTGGTTGCGTGGGTGGTGATAACAATTAATTAAATCAAGGTTGCGATCTTGATATAAACACCTGTCCAATTACGTACATACATTTGTCAGTATAAACTAAGAACCGAACAGTGTTGAAAAGGCAATTCATCTAGTAGACCGGTTTCGTCATTAATGGGAATTCATCACGTACTGGCCAGAATTTGCCGCTGGCAAGGCTCGAAACTAGGCACGTCTGCTATGGAATCTAGTGCTTTAATCACTGAGCCACTCTGACATTTATTTATTTAATCTGAGAAAAATACAATGTAATGGAAGGTGACTTAATTATAAATAATATCATTACAACACTGTGTTTAATTGCCACCTTTTTCGTCAGAAATCATGTCGACTTAAAAATCTGGCAAATTTCTAGGGAATTTCGAATGTTAAAATGAATCTGTCTGATTAAGTGGATATGAAATACAAAAGTGAACATGAATCCGGAAATAAAAACGAAGAGGCCCACATTCGTATTCAAACGTGCACGCCATTCACTTGATACCGTTCACTTCATGTATGAAAACGTGGTTGTTTAACTGTAGATTAAGGATACTGCAGCACATCAACTTCTGTTGTAAATAGTTAATTTTTTCTTCAACCATTGAAAAACAACTAGAAACCCAGCTGGCTTCGAATGTGAGTAATAACAATATGCGTTCAGTTATTTGCAAAATTTTCTCAATTTTGCCAACTATGTTTAGTCTAAAAATTATATTAAATGTACATTAGTAATCGGCCAGTCCAATATGCTCTTCTGATCGCCCCCAATGAGAAACAAATATAGCCATCAATTTTCAATATATATATATATATATATATATATAATGCACTTTTATATACATCCATGGAATTTTATATAATTATATAAAAGTTACATAACAATTTATTGTTTTAAAAATCCACATTTCCAAAAATATTATCGGCATTTTAGAAATGGAGATCTTTTATTGTTTTATTATCATTTCACTGCGTGTAAAACAGGCGTAGCTTCATTTTATACCAATGAAACACGACATACCGATCAAGTGAAGTTAGTTTGAAATTTATGAAATGTTCATTGTTTCTAATTGCATACCACAATAAGCAATAAAAAGGATAAAGGTAAATTGCGAAATAATTTTTCGGCAAATATATGTACGGAACCTAGTTATCATGACTAAATAATGTTGATATCATGTAAAACAGTTTTTTTTTCGTTTAATTTTGGCGAAAGAATTTCAATTGCACCGGTCCATAATACGCATATTCCTCAATTTTTCATCTTAAAACTGAATGAAATTCTGTCTATATGTGATCGGCAATCGTCAAAATATCGCCTACTTTACCAGATTTATTGAGAAATTATGGTCCGATTTACAGTTTACCAATTTTTGCTTGCGTGATTTACGACAACAATTTTTTATATCAAGTATACGAGCTTTAAATAAGCACAAAACCCTTTGTATCATACCAGGCACACAACGTAGCAAATCCACCACCTGTCACACGTGCAGACGCGTTTCGATCTTCCATGATGATCTTCACGACCTCGAGGGCAAATTGACTAGCGCGGACAAAACCGCAATGCGTGTATAATTCGTCTCTAGTAGTCTGGCATACATTGATTGTCACTATTAACGTCGACTGCCCAGTTTATATGGTGTCACAAACATGAACGTTTTGCAGATTTCGCTACAATTGCAGGCTTCATTATTAATTGAAAATCCTACTTGAATTTGGATCTTTTGACAGTGCTTGCGTTTGCACATATTCAGCAGGCATTTTGTTGTAAATGTAAACAATATCTTTGCCATGGCCTCCTGCTAAACAAGGATTAATTATTTGGTCTACTAATCATAAGGTATGCTTCTTTCAGGTTTATTGACACATTTATTTAATTAGGCTTTGATTTGGGTGAGGCTCCCACGGATCTTTGATTTTGCTTATACAATATAATTTGTTTAATGAAACGGCCTGAGTATGCCTTTGGCAGTAAAGTTGTTTTAATCAACACTATTACTTAGCAATATAATTCCGCCGACCAAACTTGATTTGTTCACCTCGAAGGTCCCTATTTAAAGCACTGTGCCACTGACAGCATTGACAAATATATTTGCGCCGGATATTCGCTGGACACTTTCAATCAGTGTTGCTTATAAAAAATAGAGTTGAAGATAGGAATAAAAATGTTTTATATCTTCAGTCAAACAATAATTGAATGCAAGGCTGGTAATAACAATTAGTCAAATCAAGCTTTCAAACTTCAAATACAAACAAACCCTGGTGTATTTCAATTCATGTGCTTTGATGTTTAATTTTAAAAACCAATATGTGTGCGTATCTATTAGCATTTTTGTCCATTTTTTTGTCTAAGGCAAAATTACCGATTACTTCCATGCATTCATTGATTTAAACTTATCACTAAGGTATACACCATAATTCGTTACTAGATGCGCAATACCTAATGCATAATTTCAGGCATATCAGCTCTTCGCAACAAACAGTATCTAACTATTACATAATTCATTGAATGATGTCATGATCACCGCGAAATGTTATAAATAATATCGATCAAGGACAAAATGAATGAATTTTCTGAACTAACAGTTGATCAGAAGTATTTGTCATGAACAATTTTGATGAAAGTTAGCCTATCTCGAAATCCGTTGTGCTGGCACCGCAAATTGTATCCTTTCATTTCTATTTTTCATTTAATGAACATTGTTGTCCCACGTAAAGGCAAATAACATAGTGAGGTATAAACTCGTTTCATAGTTTCTTTTCTCGAAGTGAGATCCCACTTGTTACTACCGATGTCACTTTACTTAGTTCGATCACAGTTTAATCTTCCACTGGCAAAGTTGTTGCTGTCTGCTATTGTTTATTAGGTAATTTGTTGCCTAATAACTAATTCGTTCAAAAAACCAAAGTCAGCATAAACGAAAGGTTTAATCTAATGTGCACATTCGCTTACGTTTACTGGCGACTCGTCAGTCGGATCTGGAACTGAGCCCTGTACTCAGTGTATAATTGGTAAAGAATTGTTGCACAATTGGTCAGTACAATCTCCTATACGAATGGGTATAGCAGCCGTATTGGAGTTAACTTCATATAAAGTCTTTGAAAATGCGACTCCACAGACAAACAATTTTCGTTTACGTAATTCTCATGGTTGTCCAGATAACCTCGATGACGATATCATATGTGCATCTCAAATTATTTTGTATTAATTAAGCTTTGATCGCATGATTATTGAATGATAGACGAAATCAAATTCCGGCATGTAGGTTAACTGTCAAATAAAAATTTCCATTTTTGTAAGCTCCTCGATTTTTTCATAAAATTCGATGGCATTTTCAAATGTTTATTGTTCTTAAAATTATAAATTTGTATTACATCAGCATTATCTACAGGTTAAACTCAAAGACAATCATTATTTCATGATTTTTACGATGTATAAAAAATATCAATCCACTACTTTCTGCAGTCTTAATTGTTATTTTTTTCAAATTTATTACGAAAATAAATCGTTTTTTGCACATAACATCATCCTGTTTATTCGACTATGAATGGTAAGCACTCCATAAATTTATGATAATTTATACTTATATCTTTAATATTAAACATTTCATTTTGTTATATGCAGCCCCTGCAAAATTGCCGCCTGTCACCATCATTGAAACCACCGTGACGTCAATTTTCTTTTCGTGGAATTTTGGTTCGTCCAAAGTGACCACAATTAGTAACTTTTTGATCGAGGTTTATGAAGTTGAACTAAATAAAAAGGTGCTATCGGTACGTTAATTTGGAGCATGTGTTTACATTGAATTTTATTCTAAATTTTAATGAATTTATGCCGATCTCAATCATTGTGTTGTTGGTACACTTTACCGATTTTGTACATATTTTATATGGTGTGTTGGCTTTGAAAGTGAACTGTTGAAACTTCATATATATATATATATATATAATTAGTCAAGTAATAAGCGAAGGACTGTGCACTTCGTACGCAACTTTGCACCCGAATATTTAACCTGGAAAGTGATGAGACGCAAAAACCAGAATAATTAAACTACCTTTTCTTGAACGATCCCAATATGCAGAAATGAAAACAGAAACTTGTTTAAAGATGATGAAAATTTGCAAAACAGAACCGAGAAATGAAATGGCGAATGAAATTTGCCACAGAAAATCATGCCAGTAAGATACATAATACAGAAATTTAAAATACACACAATTCATTTTATATATACTAGAAAGGAGTTAAACAAAGGATGTTCCGGAAATTAGACGTATATTTTCGCTTTTTAATAATAATCCTTCCAATCAGCCACGGTGGTTTAAATTTATCAATAATTGTTACTTTTTTGTCGGAGTAAATATCTTCCTCTACATTGTTCCGAATTGCATTAGTCCAGCTTCATATGTATCTCAGAATTTCAATAACGAAAATTCATCAGCATTTTTAATTGTGTTTGGTTTAGAAAAGATTTATGTCGTCTGCAGAGATATTTAAATACTTCAATTGTCTTGAAAAACTATTCAATGTTTTAACGCCAGTACTTGAATTTTGTTTTACTAATACTGTAATATCATGGAAGAATAAAATCAATACTTTGTTATTTTTATTGGCCAATCAATATCAGTGACCGCAAAATCTCGTATACGAAATAAATTAATTGAGTTTCAATCGATTTTTTTCTAGAAATTTATTTTACATTTTATTTAGGTAGTAATAGATAAATATAATACTAACACAGTATTTCTACAATTAAACAATAATTGATTGCGCGGGTGGTGGTAACAATTCATTAAGTTATGTTTGAGAGGTTGACAGTTTTCTGACGACTCTGATGATTATGGAAGGTCGAAACGCGTCAGTGCGCGCGACTGGCGGTAGTCTTGCTATGTTGTTCGATGACTTATTGAATACAATGTGATTTGTGTTTAATACAAGCTCGCAAGCTTGATTTAAAGAATTTCGACATTTGTTGGAAGGGAAAAATTTAAGCAACCAATATAGTAATTTCTTAGATTTGAAACATTCGCCTGTGTTAGGGCTGGAAATATAAACTAAAAAAAGGATATTAGAACCCTAGATAATTTTGGTTGCACGAAGTAAAATCATTTCAGTATGTAATAGATCGTGCGCTTTTGTAAGGTAACATTGAGTAGATTGCAAATATGGTCATATTTATAATTATTCTGTAGCCAAATTATCCTAGGGATTGGTATTGAGATATATCGGAACGGCTGTTGTCCCAGTTTCGTGTGAAATTGTTGTAGATTAGGTCTATAAAAACAACTGCTGTCAGTAGTCTATTTATGATTTAGAAAAATTACTTAAAGAAATAGTATCGTTTCTACATGCATAGATAGAAGGAAATTTTTCCATATATAAAAAACATTATTTTTACATTTTATTTGAAAGTAACTTTACTTAAACAAATCATAATGCCAAAAACAGCGAGTTTAAACGGTTACACTGTGAATCAAAATTTGCAATTATGCAATTTATCATTAAAACCTTACATATCTTCTCACCAGATGTTGCTTTTATGATACTTACGAAATGGAATTGAAGAAAAGTTTAAGTAATTTACGAAGAGCTTTGAATAAAACATTTGCAGCATGTAAGATACTAGAAGAAAAAGCATGTTCTGGAATTGGATGTTATCCTATTGCTCACATTCTCCAAGTTCTAATATTCTGTTACTTAAGCCAACTGAAGTATATAACTATATTAATTTTGGATAATTGACTCATAGTTGAGTTTCAAATCCTGACAAGTGAAATTATAGCCCCCAATTGAAATCCTAATATTGGTTTAATTATGCCTTGTTTTTTTGTATTTAAAACGGCCATAAACAGCATTATGTATTATCACCTATATATATATACAAATATATACATCTAAATTGTATGTGTTGAATATTATTTTCAGTTTCTTTATTTCCGTAAAATTAAATTATGAAGAATGCTCATTTTTGTATATAACTTCATTTGTCTAAAATGTTAATTTTCTTTTGCTTAAATTATTGTTCACACAATTACAAATTTATCATCTGTTTAAACAGAAACAGACGTATTACAGGTCAGAAAAGAAAACAGGCTACCTAAACATCCCATTTAAGAAGGATACAGTTTCCCGAATGGCACAAAAGAAAGTTGAAGCAGCATTAACACGCATATTTAATGCAGCTAAACTACGAGTGTTATTTAGGGTAACATACTTGCCTTTACCAGCAATCAAAGAGAAACAGCCGTTAATGTCGACATCAAATATTATTTACTATTATACATGCAAAAGTTACAGTTAAATACTGTTTGTTGCGAAGAACTAATATATATGCAAGTATGTATTAGGTTTTGTGAACCTAGTAACAAATTAGTTCAGTTGTGACCAGAAGGATAAACCAAAGGCAGCATGAACGGAAAGTATAATCTCATGCACATTCGTTTCGTGCTTACTGGCGACTCATCAGTAGGAGCCGGTACTACGCCATATAGCCACAATATACTTGGTCAAAGAATGCGGGACCGTCCAATGGTAACATTCTCATACTATTGCGCCCAGATTGTACCATTTAGTAAATGTGCATAAAGCAGGTAACTATTTGAGAATTATCGTTACTGCCCAACACACGTCATCATATAAACTGTCAAAGTTTCTATGCAGCAGAATAAAGAAATATTCGTACTTAGACGATGCAGTGATTTGATTTATACCATTTGAATAATATTATTGATAATTGTGAATTAAATAAAAACAATAGATTTGCGAGCTTCAATGTGTTGTCAACGTACATTAATATGCCAGTACCAGAAGAACTGTAATATTTTCTGTGTTTCCTGATTGATCACGCGGTAATATTAGAAGGAAGCACAATGACGGTGAGACATGTTATAGAGATGATGCCATTTAATTCTTTTATAATAAGGGAAGAATTTTATGAGCAAATTAGAGTTGTTTCTTAAGACAACCACTGAGCTTTCCAATAAAAAATATCTTCATGCGTTACATGGAGAGAATCGCTTGGATATAGCACCTTTTAATCCAAGACTGTACGAACGATTCGTTGATGACATCGGCAGCTGATAAATTTCTTAAACATAGGCAATCAAATGAGTGAACTGAAATTTACGATTAAAAAATGAATCATATATATACATATATATATATATATATATATATATATATATTCTGCGCATTCTCTATATGGACTATTTTTTCTATTAAAAAATAAATTGTGTTATAATTATATAATAAATCTGTACGATAGAGGAAACGCTACTTCACAATGATTTACGTGTTTTAAAAATCAGTACCTGGGAATCGAGTTGTTTGTAGTTTAACATTAACTATTTTGGAGGTGTCCAGCAAAAACGAAACGAGTTGATGTTTGATAATAATATGCTATGATTAGACTATTCGATCAATAAGTAAAAATGTATTAAAGCTTTGTACAATTTTATTCCATTTTATGTGAAAGAAAGGACAATAAGTATGATGCAGCGGAAAACCTGAAGACACGCAGTTCTCACGTGCCCAATACAAAACTGAGATTACTTACAACACGGAGACCTGGATTGTATGCTTTTCCGATGACTAACAAACGTGATATACCGTAGAGAACAATTGTTTTATTGACAAATACACTAATGCCCAAATAGTTAACTGATCTATGGAGGCTAATGATAAATCACTTATCTGAGTATCGTTAGAAAGATTCTTCTGAAATGGTTGAAAAGTTAGACCAATCTAACGTTAGAAACCATTTTGTGTGTTCGTTTGGTGTTTGGTCACTTTTTATTAATGATCCTTACAAGAAAAAAACATCTAACTCGTGTATCAGTATGTCCGGGAAAATTTACCACATTTTAAACTGAGTAAAGCATATTTAAGAATATTTTATTTTATTTAAATGAGTTAAAAAATGTTTAGGTACAGTTTACTAATAAAGGCTGTTTCTGGATAAAACTCTAGTTTTAATGCTGACTACACATGACGATTTGTGCAATTAGAACTTAATCCTTATCACGTGGATAGAGCGTTTTTGAAGTGGAGATAATTTAAAGCGATAAGTTGTATGACTCCGAAACGCAATGTCCTGAGTTCGGTACTTACCCTCAGGCGAATTGTCTATTTTCACCCAAATTGAGAATTACAACAATTTCCGAACACCTGTTACTCCAGTTAAACCATGCACTCTGGCCTTCATCGATATCAGTTATCACATTTCGCGGTAAGCATGACATCATTCAATTCAATATATTACAGTTAAATACTGTTTGTTGCAAAGAGCTAATATATATGCAAGTATGTATTAGGTTTTGCGAACCTAGTAACAAATTAGTTCAGTTGTGACCAGAAGGATAAACCAAAGGCAGCATGAACGGAAAGTATAATCTCATGCACATTCGTTTCGTGCTTACTGGCGACTCATCAGTAGGAGCCGGTATTACGCCCTTTAACCACTATATATTTGGTAGAAGAATGTGGAATAATAGGACGGTACAATCTCCTAGATGAATGTGTAAACCTGTAATAGTGAAGCTAACATAATCTAAAGT
Organism: Eudiplozoon nipponicum; assembly: GCA_029291075.1. Classification (NCBI taxonomy): domain Eukaryota; kingdom Metazoa; phylum Platyhelminthes; class Monogenea; order Mazocraeidea; family Diplozoidae; genus Eudiplozoon; species Eudiplozoon nipponicum. The sequence continues at coordinate 114,286 of JAQBSW010001120.1, forward strand.
CAACGACAATGCGACTTCAATGCTAACTCACACTATATAATATATATACCGAGTCTGTAAAGGATACTAACTCTATGGCTATTGTGTTAGTAACTGATACCTTTTTTGAAATCGATGAGTACCGGATACTAACACTATGGTTTCCGAGTCGGTACATGATACCAACCTGATGGATATAAATTTATGCTAAAGTTCACCCAAATTGAGAATTACAACAATTTCCGAACACCTGTTACTCCAGTTAAACCATAAACTCTGGCCTTCATCGATATCAGTTATCACATTTCGCGGTAAGCATGACATCATTCAATTCAATATATTACAGTTAAATACTGTTTGTTGCGAGGAGCTAATATATATGCAAGTATGTATTAGGTTTTGCGAACCTAGTAACAAAATAGTTCAGTTGTGACCAGAACGATAAACCAAAGGCAGCATGAACGGAAAGTATAATCTCATGCACATTCGTTTCGTGCTTACTGGCGACTCATCAGTAGTTGTAATTCTCAATTTGGGTGAACTTTAGCATAAATTTATATCCATCAGGTTGGTATCATGTACCGACTCGGAAACCATAGTGTTAGTATCCGGTACTCATCGATTTCAAAAAAGGTATCAGTTACTAACACAATAGCCATAGAGTTAGTATCCTTTACAGACTCGGTATATATATTATATAGTGTGAGTTAGCATTGAAGTCGCATTGTCGTTGACTTTAGATTATGTTAGCTTCACTATTACAGGTTTACACATTCGTCTAGGAGATTGTACCGTCCTATTATTCCACATTCTTCTACCAAATATATAGTGGTTAAAGGGCGTAATACCGGCTCCTACTGATGAGTCGCCAGTAAGCACGAAACGAATGTGCATGAGATTATACTTTCCGTTCATGCTGCCTTTGGTTTATCCTTCTGGTCACAACTGAACTAATTTGTTACTATGTTCGCAAAACCTAATTCATACTTGCATGCAAAAGTTGTTAATCAACTTACGTAGGCTGATCGACCAGATGGTTAATTACTCGAATGAGAGAACTTTGTAACTTTAACGCCTGTTTTTTAATCAAATGGTGAATAAACGACTGTTAGTGCGCAACACATCATCCAAAAATTGCATGTATGTTCTCCAGACGTAACATTCAATGTAATTACTAGATGCAAAAACAAAAGAGAGCTAACCACATACGTAGCCTTATGGATAATCAAATTGCAGCCGGATTTATGCAAGCAGAAGAAGCATGTACAGGCTTTAAGCTTGAATTGAATGTGACGCACGCAATTGATTGGTTTCCGTTATTCAAACTCTTGCCATTTTCACATATTTCTATCTTTTTTTACTTTCCAATTTATATATAAAGATATATTCATTAGTAGATATTTGAGGAGATCATGCGAAAGAAATGTTTCCTGTATCTGATTAACCTACTGTTTGAATGTATATATATATATATATATAAATCTTTTGAACAGATCAATTTCACTACAAAAGCTGCGTATGCCCTGCATTTTTCAGTTATATGCTGACTTTTGTTGTTTGCCAGGCTCTCGTTCTTTTGGATCCTGTTCGGTATCGCTTTGGATCTCGAGGTACTACTTTCTACCCAGGATTTGCCACTCTAGAACGGACAAAAAAACCAGGAGAAGTGATACTTAAAAAATGGAGATATATTACCGTACACAAAATTATATTTTCCAAATAATTGTGTTCCTGTTGTAGAATTTCTCGGTATATTCATGATGTAAACCAAAACCGGAATAGATACGTCCATAATGGTGGGGGGATATCGGATGTGCTGAGGTGGTAAGAACAGTGGGCAACAGTCGTCATGAAATTAAAAAAAAATATTATTAAAACTGGGAGATTGATATTGATCTCAGATACAGAAGCTTAATTGAAGTAATTGTTGGCACTGCCCTTGCATTCAATGGTTGATTTTCATTAAAGTTTGTGTACTTGCGCATTACCAAATACATTCTTCCTGTTTGTGTCCGCATCTTTTGGGCACAATTCAATAAGAAGGAATAATATATTTTATGTTTAATATCCTTTCAACTTTATTATGTGTCTTTGTGTTATGCATTCAGCGAATAGTTCCTTCGGACGTAAGAAACTTTGTTGCCTACGATTTGAAGCCGTTCACTGTGTACACCATCAGGGTGGCCGGAGTGTCGTTATACGTTGATGGAACTGTTAGTGGAGGAACTGGAGGGTTCAGCGATTTTTCGGAACATATCCGAACCCTTCCTGGTAGTAAGTAATGAAAAATAAGATTTAAATTTAAATTCTTTGAGCCACGCTTACAAATTTTATTTAAATAATTGTTATAGCCATACGCGCAATCAATGTTTGTTTAAAGATAATTATAAATACAATATATGAAATACTATTTTCTAACTACAATTTTCTGTGCCATTAAAAAATAAATTCTAGTAGATAAACCAAACGCGTCCTTCTCGTGTTTTCTTCAAGTACCACCAAATTACAATATATATTTTTCAAAAGCAAAACCAATGAACAACTAAAGCGTGTAGAGTGTGAAATAGGGGATCTACCAACCATTTATGTGCATGAAGTACAAATAAATTTTAATGCCAGATTATGATTTTTATGAGTGTAGTAATTTACTTGCATATTTTATCTACAGCCAATTCCAAATTGCAAAAAAATATTATTATTATTATAATAATAATAATAATAATAATATATATTATTATTATTATTATTATTATTATTATTATTATTATTATTATTATTATTATTATTATTATTATCAAAGTTGCGATATTGATATAAGCACCTTACCCAATAATTACGTACATATGGCAGTATAAACTAAGAATTGTATATTGTAGAAAAGGCAATTCATCTAATAGACCAGTTACGTCCTTTTTGGGAACTGATAATGTACCGACCAGAATTTTCCGCGAACAGCGCTCTAACCTGGAAACGTCTGCTTCGGAATCTGGTGCTCTAAACACTGAGCCACCCTGTGTATATCCAAATCAACATATAAGCAACCATGAGAGTTCCCCTCACATCTTATTGAAGAATCTAAATATTCTTCTCCATATATATTACAAATATTTAAATTTGCATTTAAGCAACCATGTGAGTTCACCCATCATCTTATATTCATATATAGAATTATTTATCTATATGTCTCTGCACAAAATATTTATATATATATATATATATATATATATATATCACCATGTGAGCTTCTCTCGCATCATATATAAATCCAGAATATTCTATATATATATATATATATATATATATATATATATATATATATATATTTACGTTTCGTGCTTACTTCTGACTCATCAGTAGGATCCGGTATCACGCGACTTCAACGCTAACTCACTCTATGTAATATATATACCAAGTCTGTAATGGATACTAACACTATGGCTATTTTGTAAGTAACCGATACCAACATTATAATACCGAAAAGGTACATAGTACTAACACTATGGTTGCCGAGTCGGTACATGGTACCAACATGACGGATATCAATGTATGCTATAGTTCACCGAAATTGAAAATTACAACTATTTATGAACAACTGTTACTCCAGTAAATCTATACACTCTTCCCTGGTCGACATACATATACATACTTGCATAAATATTAGTTCGACGCAAAAAACAGTATCTAACTGCTATATATTAAATTTAATGATGTCATGCTTACTGCGAAATGTGATAACTGAAATCGATCAAGGCCAGAGAGTATGGATTTACTGGAGCAACACGTGTTCAGAAATAGTTGTAATTGCAAATTTCGGTGAACTATATCATACATTGGTTGCGCGGGTGGTGATAACACTTATTATAATCAAGGTTGCGGTCTTGATATAAACACCTGACCCATTAATTAATTACATATGTCAGTATAAACTAAGAATTGTAAAGTGTAGATAAGGCAATTCATCCAGTAGACCGATTTCGTCCTTATTGGGAACTCATCATCTAACGGCCAGAATTTATCGCGGACAGGACTCGAACCAGGGCACGTCTGCTTCGGAATCTGGTGCTCTAAATACTGAGCCATCCTGTGTGAGGCACGATGGCTCAGTGGTTAGAGCACCAGATTCCGAAGCAGACGTGCCCTGGTTCGAGTCCTGTCCGCGATAAATTCTGGACAGTACTTGATGAGTTCCCAGTAAGGATGAAACCGGTCTACTGGATGAATTGCCTTTTCTACACTATACAATTCTTAGTTTATTCTGTAAGTAATAAATGGGTCAGGTGTTTATATCAAGACCGCAACCTTGATTATAATAACTATAACATACATTGATATCCATCATGTTGGTACCATGTACCGACTCGGCAACCATAGTGTTAGTACCATGTACTTTTTCGGTTTTATAATGTTGGTATCGGTTACTGACACAATAGCCATAGTGTTAGTATCCATTACAGACTCGGTATATATATTATATATAGTGAGTTAGAGTTGAAGTCGCATTGTCGAAACTTTATTTGATGTTATCTTCACTACTGCAGGTTTTCACATTCGTCTGGAAGATTGTACCGTCCTATTATCCCACATTCCTCACCCAAATATATAGCGGTTACAGGGCGTAATATCGGATCCAACTGATGAGTCAGCTATAAGCACGAAACGAATATTCATGATATTATACCTTCCGTTCATGCTGCCTTTGGTTTATCCTTATGGTCACAACTGAACTAATTTGTTACTAGGTTCGCAACACATAATACATACTTGCATATATATTAAGTCTCCGCAACAAACAGTATTTAACTGCAATATGAGCGTTCAACACGGAAGCCGCACTTCTGTTGTTGCCAAATGAAGAAAACAAAATTGCGCAAGAAGGTGAAACGAAAGACTAAATTCGGAAAAATAGCGCTCGTACACATAACAGCCAACAATCAAAACACGATATGACTAGATCTCAGACATCACTTTGCAATACAGCAAGAAAGCCCTTCACATGCAAACGGACAAACACACATAAACAAACGCATGCACACTTACTAATCAACCAAAACAAGAAGTAGAAGTAAAACCGAGTCAGATTTGTTGCCACCCTCATAATCAAATGTAAACCAAGAATGAATATAAATGAAAGATTGTAGAGCGAAGTTTATTAATCTCGAAATAAGTGGCCATTATCCACTTTGTTATTAATGTGTTTTTTCTTCCTAATTAGAAATATACTGTGTAATATTCTATGGCAATGGACATAATAAACTATATATATATATATATATATATATATATATATATATATATATATATATATGCTTTTAAGTTTTGTGTTGATTGAATAAAAGAAAAGATTAACTATTAACAAAATATTCTACACGTATTAATAGCATTGACACCAAAAAGAGATGTGTCCCAATGAGACAATTTTACTGCACACAACAGTTGTGCCTTCGGTGTGCTTTAATTAAATTAACCATTATACAGCAAATTTGAAATTTAATGGAGGAGGGGAAACTTGATTTTAATTTAATTTCAATTAATACGTTTATGAATTTAAAATAAATGTTTTGAACCTTATTTTCAAATTTAGCTCCTTCGGAGCCTGTAGACTTGACGGCCAAGGCGAATTCAAGTGATAGTATTATCGTAAATTGGAAGGCACCTCAGGAGCCGAATGGAGTTGTTGCGTTCTACACTGTGACAGCTACATTTTCAAAAAATAATTTGCCACTGGCTACAACAACCAGCTCTCCTGCATATACTAAAACCGACAGTACTCAGACACCTGGCCCAGTATCTACAACAAATCAAGAAGCCAACAAAAATAAAAACAATCCTGCATATTACCTTGAATACGCTCTCAATGTAAAGACTGAAACGACATATTCCGTCCGTATCGAAAATTCCAGTATTATGCGCAGTTTCGTGGCGTTCATTCCAAAAGTATTTGCCTGCTTTACATACAGTATATCTGTGACAGCCAGTAATTTTGCGCTGAACGGAAATGGCGGAGGTCCGGGCCGCCCAGCGTCAATTTTAATTACGATGCCAACAGAAGGTAAGAACATGCTTTATTCATTTAATTATCCCATCGAAATTGACAAAAATTACTAATACTACTACTACTACAACAACTACTAATTTTACTACTACTACTACTACTACTACTACTACTACTACTACTACTACTACTAATACTACTAATTTTACTACTGCTGGTACTACTACTACTAATACTACAATAAATTGAGCTAGCTAGCCAATCAGCACTGCGTTACTGAATTCTATTAAATATTTATTGTGAAATAACGATAAAAAGCTTTAATATTCGAAATAAAGAAATTAGTTATAAACTGACAAATTAAATGACAAACTAAACTAAGACGCAAGAGAAACAACTATAATAATGAACAATTGACAATAGCGAACTTCAGTGGTCAAATGTCTGAACCATAATATATTCTCGCTTTAAATTCTAATTAAACCACCCTCACTCATTATTTCACCCTCATAATTTTTAAAAAATTATTTAAATTTTAATTCGGAGTTCATCGGAAATTGACAAAAGCTAGCATTAGGATCCGACAAACTACAAAATTTAATTTTAAAAATAAAATATAAAGTATGCGGGTGGAAGAATGATGGAAAACAGGCCTTTTGAGAGATTGGGTCGTTTAATTAACATTTAAAGCGATAAAATATTATATGATTCAGACATTTGAACACAGAAGTGCTATATTGTTCATTGTTCATTAATATAGTTATTTCATGAATTGTTGTGCAGTGCGAGCTTCTAATGTTGAACCTCTGCGATTTGAACTCGCACTAACAGTTTCACAAAGGTCCGATTGATCCCCATTTCCACGTACGCATCAGGTTGTCTTCTTGTTGGCTGGGTGACGGTATTAATTTTTCTTGCGTCTTAGTTTTGTTTGTCAGTTAATTTGTCAGCTTATCAATAATTTCTTTAGTTCTAATAATATACATTGTTATTGTTATTTAACAAGCAATTATTATTAAAGTTCAGTAACAAAGATATGATTGGCTGTCTAGCTCATTGGAGAGTAATTAAAATGCATAACTGATATCGATGAAGGCCAGAGTGTATGGTTTAACTGGAGTAACAGGTGTTCGGAAATTGTTGTAATTCTCAATTTGGGCTAACTTTAGCATAAATTTCTATCCATCAGGTTGGTATCATGTACCGACTCGGAAACCATAGTGTTAGCATACTTTCTTGACTGACTGACTGACTGATTAAATATTATCATGGACTTATCATGGGCATTACTTTTAGAAAACCACAACCATTGCGTTATAAACCTTTTAATTATGTTTGTATATTAATCTTCGGACCGGATATACAAATTTATTGTTTGATTACTTATTTGGATCTAATAGAAACATTTTTAAATATTTTTGTTTAAACCATTTAACCAATTATTAAAATCAAGGTTGCGATCTTTATATAAGCACCTGACCCATTAATTACTTACATATGTCAGGGTGGCTAATTGGTTAGTGCACCAGACGTGCCAGGGTTCAAACCCAGTGCGCGGCAAATTCTGGACAGTACACGAAGAGTTCTTAATAAAGATGAAACCTGTCTACTGTATGAACTGCCTTTACTACACTAAACAATTATTAGTTTATACTGATATATGTAAGTAATTAATGGGTCAGGTGTTTATATCAATATCGCAAACTCGATTCTAATAATTGTTTTCACCGGCCGTGCATCCAATATTCGTTTAAATATTTAACCAATATTTATTTTTTATATATTTTAGACCACCAATACTATATGCGTTATATGCCGTTGATTTAGGTCTTCTTATCTTAGCCCATGACGGAAAGTACATATGGTGCATTTTTTAGTATATTAATACCTTAATTATTTTATAAATTCCACTTGGTCAAAATGGCATAAACTAATAGTATTTGAAAGACTCGTTTGCATGAAATACGTATTCGTGGTCTTATATTTGAATACACCTTTTGTTAAGAATTGTCTAGTAAAAAATCCTATAAGGAGTCTTTGAAAGCATGGGATTTTTTATCATTTTTTGTCTCCAAATCCTATTATTGTTAGCCATGATTTACCATGATTTATCGCTGCACATTACGCTATATAAGCATTCACCGTCGATGAGAGGGAGAGTGAGTATTGAGGTTAAACAGAGTCGAATGCCAGGCCAAATCATCGTACAACACTTCAAGTGCAAAACTGACTGAATGAATGACTGACAGGTTAAACATAATTTTATAAATTATCTGATTTATGTTAAGATGGCCCAAAGCAATTGCGTTATAAACCTGCTAATTAATGTTTCCTATTTAGCTAAGGATTCTGTTAATATTGTTTTTTGCGCTAATTGATTTTGATCGCCCAGAAACTATTTAGCCATATTTTGGTTGCACCAATGACTGTTTTTAAATTTTCGTGTCATACTTTTTACTACCTACGATATATGCGTTATTTATTGATTGACTTAATTTCCATATTTTAAAATTGGACTATAAATATGTATTGTGTATACTTTGAGTTAAGCAATTTTTTGATTCTATAAGAATACGAGCCTTAATAATATTCAAAATACTCTTTCCATGTGCAGGAAGAAAAAGTTATTTTATCATATACAAGTACTTTTTACTTCTCAAATACCTCTCAAGTATCTACAAAGGAACATCTCTTTACATATAAATTGAAAGGAAAAACAGTAGAAAAATATAAACATGGCGAGTATGAAATAAGGCAACAACCAATCAATTGCGTGCATCACCTTCAGTTCAAGCTCAATACCAAAAGATTTATCTTCTGTCCGCATAAGTCCGCCTGCAATTAGTTTATCCATAAAGCTTCATATGTGGCTAACTCATTTATATTTTTGAATTTAGTAACTATATTAAATGCTACGTCTATAGAACATATGTCAAGTTTTTACGATTTGTTGCGGAATTGCAGACGTGAATTCACCATTTGATTTAAAACAGGCGTTAAAGTTGCAATTTTCTCTCTCTGGTCGATCGACCTACGTAAGTTGATCGACAACTAACGCATATATATTGGTAAATAATATTTTATGTCGACATTAAACGCTGTTTCAATTTTGATCGTCCCTTATTTCACACTCTTTATATTTATTAATAGATACTATTTATACCAGAATTTACTTCCAATATTATGGATTAGTTATGGTTTCGTTTGCAAATCTAATTACAACAGTACATTTTTCGCAAAAAGTTTTCTCTTAGCTATGTCTGTCTTTCTATTATGCAATTTAGACTGATTTAGTGTCGTAACGACATGTGGCGCGTCTTCGCATTCATTTTAAACGTATCCGCAATTGCTAGGTGTGTCGTATTTTCCGGCATGTTTATTAATTTTGAAAACTTGTTTGTTGATTCTGCCCCCGTCCAAAATGAATTCTTCTTGAATTACCTTTTGCTTGTTTAAGCATGAATTAAGTTTATTGATTTCGATAGCTTTTTAAAGCCAGACACATTGTTTTCAATTTTTGTCTTGTTTAAAACAGAAAATTTATTACTACTGACAACTTAATCTGTGAGTAGTATATGCTCATATACATAACCGGTTTGATTGTGTGTGTATGTAAAAAAATATTTTTCTAAAGAATTATATTTAATCTTGTTGGAACCTGCTGGATTAACGTTAATAGCTATGATTTATACTGTTTTAAGTAATTGTAATTTGATCAGTTTTATATAAAGACAACAAAGTTTGCATAATTTGTGTTTGAAATTATAATTTGTTTAAAAGTTTTAAAGTTTAATCCGAAATTTTGACTCAACTACATATGAGTGATCTCGATTTTCACTGGATAGAAAATAATACCTTTTTAGCAATGATAACTAGTGTTACTCAACTATCAATGATAAATGTATATCATGCATTTGAAAATAATAATGTAAAATGTATTGCAGATCATCTAGCGCAAATCAATTGCCCATATAAGCATAATATTTTAGGTCTATTTGTGAGGATAGCCCTGCGAAAAGCCTTAAACAGCCGTTGTATTAATATATTTTTTTATTCAGGTGTTATATATTGTTGTATAACTGGCACAACTACTTTTCCATTTTTGATGTACGAATGAGATATCTAATAGTACAACTAGATATTTTAGTTGTTTTGCCATATATAATTTTCCTTTTGAATTCATCGTCACACTAAACATAAAACAGCTATAAAATCGGTAAACGAGCCTCTTATGTTTGAAAACCTGGAGATCGGAACTCAATTGGTCACTTTTCCCAGGTTCAACACAACATGCGACTACAGCTTTGTACTCTACTATGAAAGACTTGATGTTGATGACGCTTCTGTACAAACAGTGAATGTTCCCTCGAATGAAGCTAGTAAGTTTCTGCTTAATTTTCGTTCAGAAATGTAGCATGATTTTTGTCTTGTTAAAACAGATCAAAGCTTTTTAGTAGAGCTCAAGGTTGAAAATGCTACTCAAAACTGTCTATCTGAAGCCTACACTAACCAAAACGCACAAGTTTGTGTTAAGATGAGGTCGACGTACGATGAGTTGACTGATTTAAACTAATAGTCATAATTCGATTAATGTTCGCGGTAATTTTGGTTTTTAATGAGAAGTTGATAAATGGAAACAAAGCCTTAGACTAATGTTCATAAATTCGTATGAAGTATTACATATGACTATATGTTGTGAAAGGTTTTTTTAATAAGGTAACTTTTGTAATGCAAGCCTACAAAATAACACATTTACATATGAATTAAATAATTATACAGTCGTGTATATGAATACATTTATACGTATTTTTACAATTTTTTATGTGTATATATATTTGTCACTCCAATGGCAGACAAAAATTATATCTATTAGAAATTAAGTGTAATTAGTCGCGTGTATACTATTGAAATGATAAGTTTTACGGTCTTTCCAAAGTTATATCTCACAATCTTGCTGCTTGAAGAACTTCTAATAACAGATTTATTAATTTGGCAAACTTTGTCTGATCTGAATCGATTTAAGTCTATATTTTATATATTTTTCTTCCAAGGATTTAAATGTCACACGTTTACACAAATAGAAAAATTCCCATAAGAAGAGTTTGAGGTTGTTCATTAACCATTTAAACTGTGAGTTAGTTATAAATACTAGAAGGCTGATTAGGCCTAATATTTTGAATAGCGGCAATATTTTCAATTTTGTGGTAATTAACGCTTTGTATCATCCTCACTATATTGCTCACGCTATTTAGTGAAATTTAAATTGTATTAGACTTATGAGTTATTTAACTTTATGTTGATTGGCTGGCTTTTCTAAGGCAAACCAGTATGAAGCAATATGTTTTACAAGTATATAATTATTATTCCGTTGGTCGTGAGAGCTTTGTCGGAGCAAGTGCCCAAGCAGACGGCTACGGCTGCGTGTTGGGAATGGACGCAATACCCTGGTTAGAAACACATCTACTTTGGTTCTTTTCATCATCAGCATTTATTAAAAGCAATGGAAACTACGAAATAGCCATGTAGCGACCGACGACCCCTTTAAGTCTGTCGACTCGCCAAAAGCTATAGCGTATCAAAACAACGGCTCTATTTAGGCCTTTAGATACGCTTAACAGTTCTCAAATGAACATTTAATTCCAAAGAACGCAAGAAGTCAGGCTTCATGGAAATGCTTAATTTACTATGTCTTTAGCTAAGTGTGGAGACTCCCATTTCATTATATAATAACGACTTGTTCACTATTGCAAAATTGTTAGGATATTCTTCGAGATTAGTGCGACCAGGTTGATCTTTTGACCGGAAAAATTCATCCTTCTTAAACCCTTTCATTCGGCTAATTTTCCTAAGGCTCTTGTTCATGTGCTCTTTGTCATCATCCTTATTAATTTTTCATTGCTGATAAAAACAAATAGTATAGATAATTTCATTTAAATCAGTTGGTGTGATTATTCGGTGTCTTACTGAATTCCGTAGTGTATCTTGACGAAGGTGAAAGCCTTACAACGAGGAACCAATATCATAATACCTAAAGCTGGAATTTTTATCTTTCAAGTATATGAAATACATTTAAAACATGTTTTACAAACAAAAGTTATTAAAAGATATAACTCAAATTCGGTATGTAATCATGAAAATAGCTACACCACCCTACTTATAACGGAGCTAATCAGAAATTCCCATCTTACATTATGAAACTGAAAAATAATTTAGAAATTGGCCAAATAAAACATCAAGCTTTATCAATATAAACTGTAAAATTTTCCAAAAAACTAGATTATCACTTTTTACGCGTAAACATTTTTTTAAAACCAGCAACAACTTCAAAGTTCCAAAAAGAATTTTTTTAAACTCTTTTGTATAGAGAGTTCTTTCCCACCAAATGCACCCTCAAGTTGTAGATATTTTCCTATACATAAACGTAGCCAACATTTTTCGACTTCCTGACCAATCTTTCAGAATTTATTCTCAAATTCGCGTTGTGTTGACAAGTCTTCGCTTTCACTTAGATAATTTGTGAAACAAAGAAATTCAGAGCTACACACTTGCGTGTACTTTTAAAATAGATAAATATATTCTTTATAGTTATTTGCTTAACTTTGTCTGGGTCTATATGAAGTGAGTCATGTAACATTTCCGATTTTACTTGGTTATGTACGTATGCGAGGCCAGCTTCGAATCTGGGTTTACTGCCTTTTAATTTGACGCTTCCGGGCTGGATGAGAGCCAGGCAACTGAGCTTTGTCTCTGAGGGCTGCTTCTACTCAATCTACTGTAATAGATATGCAAGTATGTATTAGGTTTTATGAACCCAGTAACTGTAATAGATGTTCATACCAAACAACTTGGAGTTTCAACGAGAGTGTCTCTGGCTAACCTCATAGGTTGCCTTTTAACAGGCTCGGCTATAAAAGTTCATAGATGTGCTCTATATCTATTTTTTATTGCCAACAATACTATGGTTAAAGCATTTACCAAAATATACTCTCTAGTGCACGGTAATGCAACCAGTTCTTTGCATGCTGCTTTATTATCATACGTATGATATTCAACGAACGAGTAAAATTTCGGAAATGAATTGCCTACAACAATCATCGGTTGCCATTATCAATACATCGTAACCTGCTACTCAATTACGCGGAAAGTAAAAAGACTTCCTGTGTAGTCATTTCCCCCGAAATCTCCACTTGAAAGTGAAGATGAAAATCTTGCATTTCGATAGAATCGATATATGTATGAATAAAAAGACTAGTCTCGAATTTGAACCTTGTTTGTAACACGTCGACAAAGCCAGCTTGTTTGACACATGAAACAGGCTCTAACCATTACCTGTACGTTTTGTATAGGTTCTGTCATACATATCTATAGGTGACCAAATTGAAAATAGCCTTCACGAAAGTGTGACCGAGCTCATTTATCTGTTGGATTACCTTGACCCGTAATTGACCCGTTACTTAGTCCAGGTAAGCTTCTTCCAAAATTTTTGCGTGAACACGCTAGATTCTTAGCGAAATTAACCACTGCTGTTCCTAATTTCTTTCAGCAATAAACTGATGTTTAAAATCGTTCAACGATTCTTCCGAAGCATACAATAGCTCCGCTGTACCAACCGTACGTCCGCCTAGATGAGTTAAATGAGAGCATCCGTCAACACAGTCTCATTCGCAGAAAGTTAAAATGCCGTGGAATAGAATACTGCTACGCGAGTTATTTTAGAGTTTACTCTCCGCAAATAACTTGCGTTGTGGTTTTACATTAAATACACAAAAATGGTTTGTTGTCAGTCAAAACTAGGGATTGTTGACCTTTCAATTAATGCTCAAAGTGCAGCAATGCGGCATATAACCCGATTAACCGCTATCCAAACATATCAGATCGAATTTTGATGGCCTTGCGCAATCCCCGATTAGCTTCTTTGATGATATCAGAAAATTGAGACAGATTTATATAATTAAACGAACATAGGTTGCGCGGGTGGTGATAACAATTATTATAATCAAGGTTGCGGTCTTGATATAAACACCTGACCCATTAATTACTTACATATGTCAGCATAAACTAAGAATTGTATAGTGTAGAAAAGGCAATTCATCCAGTAGACCGGTTTCGTCCTTATTGGTAACTCATCATGTACTGGCCAGAATTTGCAGTATAACAATTATTATAATTCTGGCCAGTACATGATGAGTTCCCAATAAGGACGAAACCGGTCTACTGGATGAATTACCTTTTCTACACTATGCAATTCTTTGTTTATACTGACATATGTAAGTAATTAATGGGCCAGGTGTTTATATCAAGACCACAACCTTGATTATAATAATTGAGACAGATGTTGGCTTCAATCTTTTCCTGGAACAATTTTCATTCGCCCTTAAATTTTTTCGGGCTGACGCCTCCTTGCATATTTATTTTCAAGAAGCTCAATGGAGTTGGTTCGTTCATTATGCATCAATTAACCTTGGAACGCATAAATTTTACCCTATATTTTTTCACGCAGCAACCACCAGTTCCAGACAAACATATCAAGCGGGTTGGTAATTCTTCGCTTTGCTTAGAAAAATGTTCCAACTTTAACAAGGTCAATATGATTTTGTTATCTGTGGTTACCTTGACTAATGCAAATGCCACTATACTTGCGACTGACGCGGTGGCAAACATATATTCTAGAGTGCCATGTTACGCTAAAAGGAGTCCTTTCGACGCTACTTTCCTACTTGCAATATTGTCATAATATTCTCCCAGGTTAGAACGACCGGGATGACCATCTAACACGGAATCCCCAACTTTTTAAAATCCTTCTATTGTTTGTCTGTCCTCAGTCTCTTTTACCTGTGCCCTGTGTTCCTATATATGCATTTCTTATTAACTGCGTGAAAAAAACTTTTTCCATCTAATTTTGGTTAAATATGTTGGTGTTCTAGCTTGCTATTTCATTGAATCCGGTGGTGTACCTTAAAAATAAATGAAACCTTAAAACAAAGAACCATAATTGAAATAAATGAAGTCCAAATTGAGATCGTTTGGTACATTTGTAGTCAACCAAAGAAATTAACTTACACAATGAACACAAATTTTAGGATCAACTGTTTCAACTCAAATATTCAAGATCGATTAACAATGTGAGGAAAAGTTTCACGCACATTCTCAGTTAAATCAATAGGATTTTTCTAAACTTTATCGCATTGTAGGAGGTATTTTCGCGGGGTAGCAGTGTATTTAACGATACTACGAGATTCCTACATATGCCTGGTAGCTGACGTCGGAAGAAATTTGTTTCGTGTGTCGTGCTTATAATCAGTCTCACTTTCTAGCTGGCGTCCGTCCCTTTCTCCGCCAGTTTCGTGATGGGAGAAGGCTAAGTCGAAGTAACATACGTGTATTATGAGCAATGTTCAGGATAAGTAACTTAAAATTCAATGTTAGACAAAATTGATCGTGCTCTAGGCGGCAACAAAATAAATTATTGTTAACACAAAATTAATATCTAGGCACATAAGCAGTAAGTCATGAATCACATAATTTACTCTAGCTGTGTGATGATGTAATAAAATGGCAGATTTATAGTTAGAGATGCATGAGATAAGATGCGTTGAATAAATCGTTCGCTTATCTGTAATTCTTCAGTTTTCATGACGGCTTTGATCAGTTCTTGCAAGAAAACACGGAAAGATGATTAATCCAGCGCGTATTAGCCATATTATCATGACTCATTAATCCAGAGTGCTTTAGCAGTATAGCTATGAGTCACGGATAATAGATCAAGAGCACACAAAATATTTAAATCCTGGCTTTGACAGCTTAGACACAGTAATCCACGATATGCGTCCGGCGTGTTACGCGCGGGTCTGTGTTGTTTTTTAAACAAAACCCCATTAATTACGAATAAAATTGCAGCTCAAGAAATCTCAACTAAAACTGCTTGAAACTAACAGAGATTGTTTCTAAGACCACAGTTAGGAGAAAGATTGCCTAAAACCAGAATTATCACATGTGACCCTAAGGTGGACCGGATCTGTCGAAATTGAGTCTCGTTGGGTTGTAACGCGGAGCCGCGCGTTACAACATAGTTGCTTTAAACAAAAATTTTGTTGAAGAAATTGTCGGATACTCAAATATCCAAAATTAACATTAAATAATATTTATATTGGAAGATGTTGACATCCATACTAACAATATACATTATAATGCTTATAAAATAGTACCCTTTTATTAGTAAGAGATAACAAATTCAATAAAACAGTGGATAATGGCCGATTTATTCCGAGAATATTCGACAATAAATTACAATCTTTAATTTATATACACGCTGGATTAGCATTTGTTTAAATAGGTGGCAACAAACTGATTTTCCGTCTTACTTCTAGTTATTTCTTATGAATCACTGCGATTTCATTTGTGAGTGTATATGCGTATCTGTGTTTGTGTGTACACGGCTTTGCAGCGTTTATTATTATTATTATTATTATTATTATTATTATTATTATTATTATTATTATATTACGGTAAGATGTTTGAGATGTTGCTATATTTGTATTGATTGATTGAGTTTGGACCAGGTGCTCACTTTGTTATTTATTACATGTACGAATGTTATTTTCCCGAGTGTGCAGATTGCAATGTTAATCGATCATATTGTTGGTCATTCTTTGTCACTGTTAACGATAGTAATGTTGTCGTTTTTGCAGCCAATTTTTTCGTTCAGTTTGATGATAATCCGATAAAATGCTTGTTGAGGCAGATCTATTTGGTTTGCTGGCTTCCTCGGATGCAAGTAAATTGTTCTAGGGTTGGGTGATTCGTAATTAGTCGAGTAAAGTTTCACTTTGTTGAAATTTTTTATGTTTAGGCCGGGTGTATGTTAAACTACACAAAGAACTTCGGATAGGTAAAAAAAACCTTTTTGACATTGCTTCGTTCAGAAGTGAGTAAATTTTCAAATTGGCTATGCCCCGTTTCAAATATATGCTCAAAGATAACTTAGTTTTCTGACGTAACCAGACTTTTTTAAATACATTTCTGCCGCAAATGTGTGTGATTCTGTTAACCAATTGTCTTTTCGTACGTTAAATATATTTATGTATATATATTTATAATTAGAAAGGAAAAATATTATTAACAAAATGGATAATGGCCATCTATTTCTATAATATTAAACTTCACTTTACAATCTTTAATTTATAAACATTCTGGGTTTTCATTTGATTGTTGGGTTGGCAACAAACTGACTCGAGTTTAAGTCTATTTATTGTTTTGGCTAATTGGTAAATTTGTATGCGTTTGTGTCCATGTGTGGTTGCATGTTTACAAACGCACACACATTTACTAATCAGCCAAAACAAAATATATATTTATTACCGAGTCAGATTTGTTGCCACCCACATAACCAAATGGAAACCTAGAGTGTATTTAATTGAAAGATTGTAAAGGGAAGTTTAGTATTCTCGAAATAAATGACCATTATCCACTTTGTTATTAATGTCTTTTCTTCCTTATTATGAACAGACTGTGTAATATTCGAAGGCTATGGGCATTATATATATGTATATATCATATATATATGCTACCGCACATGCATGAATATTTACAGACTATGAAGGATTTTGAGAGAGCCGTCAATTGATCTGTAGCACCCAATGTTAATTATCAACGCACTGCAACATAAACCAGCTAAGTAACTCTCTAAACACCATCAACCACTACATTATATAATAAGCACAAAAAAGCGATGATGCTATGGAGATAGGAGATGATATAAATAGATACGATCCTAGAAAACAGAATAGCTACGCTTGACATCTCAACTTTATTTCCCCTGGAAAAAACATCGACGATTTTCTTGTAGATACCATTGACTTTAAATACCTTGTATTATCGTGCACAAAAAACGCAATTTTCAAATGAATAAAAAATTTACGGCAGTTCCTTATTGTAGCTATAGGAAGCTGCATTGCACCTTTACATGCACCGTTTGAACAAACGAGCATCAAATACATAATTGACTAGTGCGTACTTTACGACATGTCTGTGAATGTTCTAATATTGTTCATCCCAGATTCAACGGGCTCAATAGAAATCCTCAGAATACCAATGCAGCTGAACCAGAGATAAAATTCACTCTCGAAGTAGATAAAGACAACTCTTTTCCCTTATTGGACATCAAATTTACTCGAGAAGAAAACGGGGATTTGACACAGGCATTACACAGAATTTAATTACACTAGGCACTACAATCATTGCAGCAGAAGTATGCCAGAATCTCACAAGCGAAACATTTAACAACCTACAAAAACCGCATCAAGAAGATCTGCTTTGAACACAAGATCGGAGACGAGATAGGCTACATGATAAGCGTTTTCTAATGATCATCCACCCATGACAGTTCATAGATGCCATTATCAGACCAATGTTTTCCTAAACTTACCATTTATAGGCTGTCGACCGGCATAAAGAGTTGCATGGCAGTTAATTTTGATAGTAAAAGCAATTTCTCCTATTGAAAATGTTACCTAAAAATTAACACACAGGTAAACATGATAAGGTGTTGCGAACATAATAACAAATTAGTTCAGTTTTGACCAGAAGGATAAACCAAAGAAATCATGAACTGAAAGTATAATCTAATGCACATTCGTTTTGTTCTTACTGGCGACTCATCAGTAGCAGCCGGTATTACGCCCTTTAACTACTATATATTTGGGTGAAGAATGTGGGATAATAGAACGGTACAATCTCCTAGACGAATGTGTAACCCTGCAGTAGTGAAACTAACATCATATAAAGTCTTGAAAATACGACTTCAACTCTAACTCTCTTTCTCTCTCTCTCTCTCTCTCTCTCATATATATATATATATATATATATATATATATATATATATATATATATATATATATATATATATATATATATATATATATATATATATATATATACAGAATCTGTAAAGGATACTAGCACTATGGATATTGTGTCAGTAACCGATACCAAAATTATAGTACCGATAAGGTACATGGTACTAACACTATGGTTGCCTGAGTCAGTACATGGTATCATCAGGATGGATATCAATATATGCTATATTTCACCAAAATTTTGAATTGCAACTATTTCTGAACACCTGTTACTCCAGTAAATCCATACACTCTGGCCTTGATCGATATCAGTTATCAAATTTCGCGGTAAGCATAACATCATTAAATTCTATATATAACATTCCACGTCCAAATATATAGTGGTTAATAAGAGAAATACCGGCTCCTACTGCTAAATCGTCAGTAAGCACGAAACGAATGTGCATGAGATTGTACTTTCCGTTCATGCTGTCTGTGGTTTCTCCCTCTGGTCCTACCTGAACTAATTTTTTTACTAGTTTCGCAACACCTATACATACTTGTATATATATTAGTTCTCTGCAACAAACAGTACTTAACGGTAAACACGATGTTAAATGTCAAAGATCAATCGTAATTCTATCGAAATTCTTCGTAATCTACACATTTCTAAACATGTGCGACAGCATATATATTGGTTGTACGACTAAGAAGTTTTGTAATGAATCCAAAAACATTTACCGCAGAAATTGATCTCGAAATGCCTGACAGTTTTGAAAGATCATCTGTCTCCAAGCATATATTTGGAAAGAGGCAGTCAGCCATTTTGACGAATTTTTCATTTCTTCGTAACGAAAAATGTAAAATATTTTTTTGCGTATACAACACGCTACCGGCCTAAATATTCAAAATTTTCACCAACCAGAGATTTTACTCGGCTGGCCACAAATCACATAACCCAAGAAGAATTTTCTCACATCTAGGCAAGCCTAAACACTAATTCTTCGCAACAAACAGTATTTAACTATTATATATTGAATTAAATGATGTCATGCTTACCGCGAAATGTGATAACTGATATCGATGAAGGCCAGAGTGTATGGTTTAACTGGAGTAACAGGTGTTCGGAAATTGTTGTAATTCTCAA
The DNA here is from genome assembly GCA_029291075.1 of Eudiplozoon nipponicum. Classification (NCBI taxonomy): domain Eukaryota; kingdom Metazoa; phylum Platyhelminthes; class Monogenea; order Mazocraeidea; family Diplozoidae; genus Eudiplozoon; species Eudiplozoon nipponicum. The sequence continues at coordinate 134,237 of JAQBSW010001120.1, forward strand.
TTTGGGTGAACTTTAGCATAAATTTATATCCATCAGGTTGGTATCATGTACCGACTCGGACACCATAGTGTTAGTACCCGGTACTCATCGATTTCAAAAAAGGTATCAGTTACTAACACAATGGCCATAGTGTTAGTATCCTTTACAGACTCGGTATATATATTATATAGTGTGAGTTAGCATTGAAGTCGCATTGTCGTTGACTTTAGATTATGTTAGCTTCACTATTACAGGTTTACACATTCGTCTAGGAGATTGTACCGTCCTATTATTCCACATTCTTCTACCAAATATATAGTGGTTAAAGGGCGTAATACCGGCTCCTACTGATGAGTCGCCAGTAAGCACGAAACGAATGTGCATGAGATTATACTTTCCGTTCATGCTGCCTTTGGTTTATCCTTCTGGTCACAACTGAACTAATTTGTTACTAGGTTCGCAAAACCTAATACATACTTGCATATATATTAGGTCTTCGCAACAAACAGTATTTAACCTGTAATATATTGAATTGAATGATGTCATGCTTACCGCGAAATGTGATAACTGATATCGATGAAGGCCAGAGTTTATGGTTTAACTGGAGTAACAGGTGTTCGGAAATTGTTGTAATTCTCATTTTGGGTGAACTTTAACATAAATTTATATCCATCAGGTTGGTATCATGTACCGACTCGGAAACCATAGTGTTAGTATCCGGTACTCATTGATTTCAAAAAGGTATCAGTTACTAACACAATAGCCATAGTGTTAGTATCCTTTACAGACTCGGTATATATATTACATAGTGTGAGTTAGCATTGAAGTCGTATTGTCGTTGACTTTAGATTATGTTAGCTTCACTATTACAGGTTTACACATTCGTCTAGGAGATTGTACCGTCCTATTATTCCACATTCTTCTACCAAATATATAGTGGTTAAAGGGCGTAATACCGGCTCCTACTGATGAGTCGCCAGTAAGCACGAAACGAATGTGCATGAGATTATACTTTCCGTTCATGCTGCCTTTGGTTTATCCTTCTGGTCACAACTGAACTAATTTGTTACTAGGTTCGCAAAACCTAATGCATACTTGCATATATATTAGTTCTGCGCAACAAACAGTATTTAACTGTAATATATTGAATTGAATGATGTCATGCTTACCGCGAAATGTGATAACTGATATCGATGAAGGCCAGAGTGTATGGTTTAACTGAAGTAACATGTGTTCGGAAATTGTTGTAATTCTCAATTTGGGTGAACTATAGCATAAATTGAAATCCATCAGGTTGGTATCATGTACAGACTCGGTAACCATAGTGTTGGTAAAATGTACCTTTTTTGGTACTATAATGTTGGTATCGGTTACTAACACAATAGCCATAGTGTTAGTATCCTTTACAGACTCGGTATATATATTATATAGTGTTAGTTAGCGTTGAAGTCGCATTGTCGTAGACTTTAGATGATGTTAGCTTCACTATTGCAGGTTTACACATTCGTCTAGGAGATTGTACCGTCCTATTATTCCACATTCTTCTACCAAATATATAGTGGTTAAAGGCGTAATACCGGCTCCTACTGATGAGTCGCCAGTAAGCACGAAACGAATGTGCATGAGATTATACTTTCCGTTCATGCTGCCTTTGGTTTATCCTTCTGGTCACAACTGAACTAATTTGTTACTAGGTTCACAAAACCTAATACATACTTGCATATATATTAGCTCTTCGCAACAAACAGTATTTAACTGTAATATATTGAATTGAATGATGTCATGCTTACCGCGAAATGTGATAACTGATATCGATGAGAGGCCAGAGTGTATGGTTTAACTGGAGTAACAGGTGTTCGGAAATTGTTGTAATTCTCAATTTGGGTGAACTTTAGCATAAATTTATATCCATCAGGTTGGTATCATGTACCGACTCGAAAACCATAGTGTTAGTATCCGGTACTCATCGATTTCAAAAAAGGTATCAGTTACTAGCACAATAGCCATAGTGTTAGTATCCTTTACAGACTCGGTATATATATTATATGGTGTGAGTTAGCATTGAAGTCGTATTGTCGTTGACTTTAGATTATGTTAACTTCACTATTACAGGTTTACACATTCGTCTAGGAGATTGTACCGTCCTATTATTCCACATTCTTCCACCGAATATATAGTGGTTAAAGGGCGTAATACCGGCTCCTACTGATGAGTCGCCAGTAAGCAAGAAACGAATGTGCATGAGATTATACTTTCCGTTCATGCTGCCTTTGGTTTATCCTTCTGGTCACAACTGAACTAATTTATTACTAGGTTCGCAAAACCTAATACATACTTGCATATATATTAGCTCTTCGCAACAAACAGTATTTAACTGTAATATATTTAATTGAATGATGTCATACTTACCGCGAAATGTGATAACTGATATCGATGAAGGCCAGAGTGTATGGTTTAACTGGAGTAACAGGTGTTCGGAAATTGTTGTAAATCTCCATTTGGGTGAACTTAAGCATAAATTTAAATCCATCAGGTTGGTATCATGTACCGACTCGGAAACCATAGTGTTAGTATCGGTACTCATCAATTTCAAAAAAGGTATCAGTTACTAACACAATAGCCATAGTGTTAGTATCCTTTACAGACTCGGTGTATATATTATATAGTGTGAGTTAGCATTGAAGTCGTATTGTCGTTGACTTTAGATTATGTTTGCTTCACTATTACAGGTTTACACATTCGTCTAGGAGATTATACCGTCCTATTATTCCACATTCTTCTACCGAATATATAGTGGTTAAAGGGCATAATATCGGCTCCTACTGATGAGTCGCCAGTAAGCACGAAACGAATGTGCATGAGATTATACTTTCCGTTCATGCTGCCTTTGGTTTATCCTTCTGCTCACAACTGAAAGCGAACAATTGCTTTAATCAAAATCCATCATTATAAGAATGAACAGATCTCAGACATCGCTATTCAATACAAGGAGAAAGACACCTACACAGAAACATACCAACAAACACATCTCCATATACACATACCAATGAGCCTAACCAAGAAATAGAAGTAAAGCCGTGTCCAGACTACCTACCAACCACATATTCTAATAGAAAGCAGAATATAATTAAATAAAAGATTTTAATATGATGTTTAGGTATTTGTAAATGTTCTTTTCTTCCTAATGAGGAATATACTGTGTAATATTCAAGGAAATGAGCATTATAGTATATATATATATATATATATATATATATATATATATATATATATATATATATATGTATATATATATATATATAAACAAGCCTGACATTGATTCTAAGGTCAAGTTGTACTTTCGGTTATTTGTGGTCAATAATGAGTGCGGTTCTGTAGGAAGCAGCTGACTTTGACTATCTAAATATCAATAAAATGTTGTTTTGTTACTGCTAGTTTAAATTCTCGCACGTGTGCAAAACATTTAGAAATTCACTAAAGTTCTATCTATTTGGTTTTCATAGTTTTATTTTGTAGTTTGGGAAGTTGCACTAAATTTTCTACTGTCATGATTTGGCAATATTTCGACTACATGACGCGAGGTCGCATAAGTGATAAGCACATTGCTCAAGCTATTCTTGTGCAACGATTTTAAAAGAATTTTTCCGGGAAGATATTTTATGCGGTTGGGTAAAAATCTCAACAGTATTATTTCTCACTCAATCATTGGCAGTATTATCGTTTCAAGCAACTAAAAACGCGATTAAAAGCACCACCTATTTAACTACAAGCATCTTTATCAAACAAAAGTTAATCTAGAAAGCGTCTTGGTGAACAGATAGATATTTTAGAACAGCAAATATAAAACACATACCATACCACCATAAAACTCAGTACAACTAGAATATTTCCAAAGGCTGAATTACTACCAAAGTCATACGCCGGTAAAACACAGTAACTCAGCAAAAATTGAGAAAAGGCATCACATATACAGAGCAAATATATCTACTAGCGATCGCGAAATGAACGAAATCCAGGCCAAAGATCCTATGATCAAAAGATTGAACTAGATTCAAGGTTTCACCTAAATGTTAGATAAAAATTAATTGTGCAATTATGAAATAGTCTACCGGCACGCATACAATCAAACCAAATTATCAAAATTTCAGCTGCTCTAATGATATAAACTAAATTATATATACGCAAGCTAGACAAAGAAAAGAATCTGCGTTAATACATGCATACTGATAGTAATCCGTCACAATTGCAATCTGTAGCAAATCTTTCCTGATACATGAATTGAATTGAAGTGTATATCCGCGATGTAGTAATCTAAAATTATTTTATTGAAGTATAATTGGACATTTATACGATTAAACGAACATTTTTTGCACAGGCGGTTATAAAAATTACTCTCATTTGCAAATATAGAACTGAAAATTTTGTGTAGTGTGCGACCGAGTGTTTCAATTGTTACAGCACCAGATTCCGAAGCAGACATGCTAAGTTTCGAGTGTTGTCCGCGGAAAATTTTGGACAGTACATGATGAGTTCCCAATAAAAACGAAATCGGTCTACTCGACAAATTCTTTAAATCAAGTTTGCGAGCTTGAAGTAAACACCAATCCCATTGTATTTAACCAGTCGTCGAACAACATAACAAAACTACCGCCAGCCGCAACGCACTGACGCGTTTCGACCTTCCATGATCATCATCAGAGTACGACGGCAAACTGACTATCGAGGATCAAACCGCATTGAATATATATGGAAATCAAATTTAGATATGCGGCTCTCACCTCTAGCAGTCTCGCATACATTTAACTTGACTGGAATTGTCGGCTGCACAATTTCTATGCAGTCACGAACATTAACTGATTGTAGCTTTCGCCACATATACATATATAGGCAATACAATTTAACAATAATTTTTTGCGCGGGTGGTGGTAACAATTCTTTAAATCAAGTTTGCGAACTTGAAGTAAACACCAATCCCATTGTATTTAACCAGTCGTCGAACAACATAACAAAACTACCGCCAGCCGCAACGCACTGACGCGTTTCGACCTTCCTTGATCATCATCAGAGTACGACGGCAAACTGACTATCGAGGATCAAACCGCATTGAATATATAAGGAAATCAAATTAGGATATGCGGCTCTGACCTCTGGCAGTCTCGCATACATTGGACTTGACTGGAAATGTCGGCTGCACAATTTCTATGCAGTCACGAACATTAACTGTTTGCAGCTTTCGCCACATATAAACATATAATCAATACAATAAAACAATAATTGATTGCGCGGGTGGTGGTAACAATTATTTAAATCAAGTTTGCGAGCTTGAAGTAAACACCAATCCCATTGTATTTAACCAGTCGTCGAACAACATAACAAAACTACCGCCAGCTGCAACGCACTGACGCGTTTCGACCTTCCGTGATCATCATCAGAGTACGACTGCAAACTGACTATCGAGGATGAAACCTCATTGAATATATATGGAAATCAAATTTAGATAGGCGGCTCTCATCTCTAGCAATCTCGCATATATTGAACTTGACTGGAAATGTCGGCTGCACAATTTCTATGCAGTCACGAACATTAACTGTTTGCAGCTTTCGCCACATATAAACATATAAGCAATACAATAAAACAATAATTGATTGCGTGGGTGGTGGTAACAATTATTTAAATCAAGTTTGCGAGCTTGAAGTAAACACCAATCACATTGTATTTAACCAGTCGTCGAACAACATAACAAAACTACCGCCAGCTGCAACGCACTGACGCGTTTCGACCTTCCATGATCATCATCAGAGTACGACGGCAAACTGACTATCGAGGATCAAACCGCATTGAATATATATGGAAATCAAATTTAGATATGCGGCTCTCACCTCTAGCAGTCTTGCATACATTGAACTTGACTGGAAATGTCGGCTGCACAATTTCTATGCAGTCACGAACATTAACTGTTTGCAGCTTTCGCCACATATACATATATAGGCAATACAATTTAAACAATAATTGATTGCGCGGGTGGTGGTAACAATTCTTTAAATCAAGTTTGCGAGCTTGAAGTAAACACCAATCCCATTGTATTTAACCAGTCGTCGAACAACATAACAAAACTACCGCCAGCTGCAACGCACTGACGCGTTTCGACCTTCCATGATCATCATCAGAGTACGACGGCAAACTGACTATCGAGGATCAAACCGCATTGAATATATATGGAAATCAAATTTAGATATGCGGCTCTCACCTCTAGCAGTCTCGCATACATTGAACTTGACTGGAAATGTCGGCTGCACAATTTCTATGCAGTCACGAACATTAACTGTTTGCAGCTTTCGCCACATATACACATATAAGCAATACAATTAAACAATAATTGATTGCGCGGGTGGTGGTAACAATTCTTTAAATCAAGTTTGCGAGCTTGAAGTAAACACCAATCCCATTGTATTTAACCAGTCGTCGAACAACATAACAAAACTACCGCCAGCCGCAACGCACTGACGCGTTTCGACCTTCCATGATCATCATCAGAGTACGACGGCAAACTGACTATCGAGGATCAAACCGCATTGAATATATATGGAAATCAAATTTAGATATGCGGCTCTCACCTCTAGCAGTCTTGCATACATTGAACTTGACTGGAAATGTCGGCTGCACAATTTCTATGCAGTCACGAACATTAACTGTTTGCAGCTTTCGCCACATATACATATATAGGCAATACAATTTAAACAATAATTGATTGCGCGGGTGGTGGTAACAATTCTTTAAATCAAGTTTGCGTGCTTGAAGTAAACACCAATCCCATTGTATTTAACCAGTCATCGAACAACATAACAAAACTACCGCCAGCTGCAACGCACTGACGCGTTTCGACCTTCCATGATCATCATCAGAGTACGACGGCAAACTGACTATCGAGGATCAAACCGCATTGAATATATATGGAAATCAAATTTAGATATGCGGCTCTCACCTCTAGCAGTCTCGCATACATTGAACTTGACTGGAAATGTCGGCTGCACAATTTCTATGCAGTCACGAACATTAACTGTTTGCAGCTTTCGCCACATATACATATATAGGCAATACAATTTAAACAATAATTGATTGCGCGGGTGGTGGTAACAATTCTTTAAATCAAGTTTGCGAGCTTGAAGTAAACACCAATCCCATTGTATTTAACCAGTCGTCGAACAACATAACAAAACTACCGCCAGCTGCAACGCACTGACGCGTTTCGACCTTCCATGATCATCATCAGAGTACGACGGCAAACTGACTATCGAGGATCAAACCACATTGAATATATAAATCTTATTTCTACCAGTATCTACAGCCATTGTTCTGGATTCGTTAGTATATTCGTTCATCCAATCCCACTGTACATTTGTTGTAACCAATCTCCTCTTCGTTATGTTAGCCTTTGTTTTGCGCAATTTAGATCAGTACTTTTGCGCAATTTAGACCACTCCTTTTGCGTAACCTCATTTGGTGTGTCATCGCTTTTATTGTAATTGCGTCCGTAATTTATGTATGTATCGTATTTTGCGAATCGTTGGCTATTTTTAAAGGCATGTCAGTTATGTCTTTGTTCCAGTCCAATTTAATTTCTTTTTGAATTATTTTCTGCACGTTTAAGCAGGGCTTCAGCTTATTAATTGCAATAGCTTCAAAAGCCAGAAGCATTTTCTCTGTTTTTGCCTTGTAGAGAACTGAAAAATTGTTACTACTAACAGCATGATCTGTGAGTAGTACATGTTCGCAAATTGCTGATTTTTGTGCAGGAGCTGCACCCCTCTTTAATAGTTTTTGAGGGAAATGCTGATTTACTCTAGTTTCGAGCCTCTTTTGATCTGCCGATGTACTGAGCGTTGCAGGTACATTGAAATTTGTATACAGACAAAGGTGTTGACGTCACAGAGAGGCTATCTTTTTCATTCGTGCGCATCAGTTTTGTTGTGTTGAACACCACTCTCATCTGTATTGATGGAAACTGTGCTTTTGTCGCTCGAATTACTTTTCGTTTGAAGATTTCCGCTGGAAGATCACCTCCAAAGGGAACACTAAGCGTTACTATCTGGGGAGTTTGATTTTCTTCCAAATTGGCCTCGATTTTGTTGCGTTGCCTCAAGTTGTATTCGATGAACCAGTCCGGATAGCCATTATTTCTCAACGCTTCGCGAAGCAAATTTAGCTCTACTTCAATGTTGTCCAGTAAACAAATCCTGCGTATTCGTGTACCCAAATTTATTATTAGGTTCCTTTTGTACGCCCTTGGCACACTACTCATATAATGGATATATTGTCCATTCCAGCTTGATTTCTTGTGAACTGACCTTGAGAGAGTACCTTCTTCATCTCTCGTTATTCCTACATCCAGGAAGGATAAATATCCGTCTTTTTCTTCTTCTATTGTAAACTTCATTGCCTGATCTACCTTGTTTATGTGATGTAGCAGTGAATTTGTATCTTCATCCTTTTCAACGACCATGAAAGTATCGTCAACGTAGCGCACGTAAAAATGAGCTCCATTGATAAATGGTTTTAAACCAGTTGTTTCTAAATGGTGCATGTATATGTCTGCTAATACTGGTCCAAGAGGACTACCCATACCTATGTACGTTGGATGTGCATAATAGAAGTAGTTCTCTCATATCGTCCACTTCTATCAGTGTTTCCGCTCCTGATGATCGTATATATTCACATAGGATATTTATAGTTTTATTTACTGGAATGCTAGTAAAGAGTGACTTTATATCGAGGGACACCATTTTCCTCTCTTTCAAATTTAGGTCGCGAATTTTTTCTACGAATTGAAAGCTATCCTGTACAACGTGGTCTATTCTTCCTTTCATGATAGGTTTTATAATCCGGCATAATAGTCTGGCTGCCCTGTGCTGTGGGGAATTTATCATAGATAATATATATATATATATACCGAGTCTGCAAGAAGGATACTTAACACTATGCTATTGTGACGGTACCGAGCATATAACATGGGTGACACTATGGTTTGCGGAAGTCGGTACATGGTACCAACATGATGGATATCAATGTATGCTATAGTTCACCGAATGTGCATGAGATAATATTTTCTGATCATGCTGTCTTTGGGTTATCCTTCTGGTCACAAGTGAACTAATTTGTTACTAGGTTCGCAACACCTAATACATAATTGCATATATATTAGATCTCCGCAACAAACAGTATTTACCTGTTATATATTGAATTTAATGATGTCATGCTTACCGCGAAATGTGATAACTGATATCGATCAAAGTCAGAGTGTATGGATTTACTGGAGTAACAGGTGTTCAGAAATATTTGTAATTCTCAATTTCGGTGTACTATAGCATACATTGATATCCATCATGTCGGTACCATGTACCGACTTGGAAACCATAGTGTTAGTACCATGTACCTTTTCGGTACTATAATGTTGGTATCGGTTACTAACACAATAGTCATAGTGTTAATATCCTTTACAGACTCGGTATGTTTATTATATAGAGCCAATTAGCGTTGAAATCGCATTGTGGAGACTATAACTATTCTACTGCAGGTTTATACATTCGTCTAGAAGATTGTATGGTCCTATTATCCCACATTCCTCACCAAAATATATAGTGGTTAGAGGGCGTAATACCGGCTCCTACTGATGAGTCGTCAGTAAGCATGAAACGCATGTGCATGAGGTTATGCTTTCCATTCATGCTGTCTTTGGTTTATCCTTCTGGTCACAACTGAACTAATTTTTTACTAGGTTCGTAACACCTAATACATACTTAATACGTATTTCCCTACTGTACGTACAATAATATATATGTACAAAGTTTTGTAGGAAATAATTAATACACGTTTCATTTTTCTGACATTGATAGATTTTCTATGCAGGATGAAATACGAGAACAAAATTAATGCAATACATCACACTCCCGTGTTGTGTCTCCAGTATCAGCGGTCTACAAATCTTTTTTCTGGATTTCGCTGTCGCCTGCGATATATTATGACCAGTTATGCCCAGTAATGACGTACCAGCAAAAAATGTTTGTACACATATTAACTACTACACAATTAAAATTTCTATTTTGTAGCAAGAGTCTTTGTTTCAAAATTATAAACAGTGCGTATTTCTAAGTTTGCAAAAAAGACATTAACTTACCACAGGATCACGCACTGTGTCTATGCAGGTGACACGAATGGCACGGGACACGTGACCTGCGCGAAATTCCATGAAGTCAGCCTTGTCAATGCGATAAGCAACCAATTGGCCAATGCGTAAATTGCCCGCCTCAATGTGCAATGCTTGGCTGATATTGGTTTGTGGCAAAAACGCAGTCACCCCAGCTAGGCCTGTTTCCAGTAGGTAGCCATGGTCTTCCTTACTGGCCACTGCGCCAATTAAGTGCATTGCAGATTTCAACTTTGAAAAAAGGAAGTTTCCATTTACTAGTCGGGGCATCAGAGACAGTTCAATCATAGCTTTACTCGATCGATCGGGCAAGCTAAAATTACTGGGCGCCGACTTCATGTAGCACCTGACTAGTTGGCCAATCTTAAATAGTTCTTCTAAAGAAGCCACATCTTCCTACATAAGCAGTAATATATAAATAATCGAGGCAGCTAGCAATAAAGCATCAAGTCGAACAAAGAATTTTCCTTTCATTTCATTTATTTTAAAAATAATAAAAAGAAAAATCATATTAATGGCGTTAGAGAAAACAATGTTTTATGTATATATATATTTGGCATATGGATAAGAAAACACTTTCTGGGCCTTTCCAAGCGCCATGTAAAACTGCGCTTAATTATGATTCCACATCTTTTTAAATTTCGCTGTCAACATAAAATATACGTCAGTACAAAATATAGCAATAGTAAAGTGCCGAAATAGTAATTGGAACGTAGAGAGAATAATAGTTATGATCAGAACAAAAAAACATAAAATATAGTAAACTTATACACATGCAATGTAATAAGAGAAAACCAGGGCTCCCGCACAATTAGTTACCTATATGCCGAATAAACTACATATACATGATTTATTGTGGTACCTAAACTTATGCACTGGGCAATCCAGAGGAGCCTATGCCAACACGGTAGAACCAAGCCTTTCATATGGACCCTAGTTGAAGCTACATATCCCCAGATTTTTGTCAATCCAAATGCCTTTTGGTTATTTAGAATATGACACGATTTGATTAAATGTCCAGTATTTCAATCAATTGCCTATTTTTATGGGACTTAACCCATCCACCAGAGTTACTTTAGCAGCCTGACGAGTAAGATGCGACAACGGGCTCCTCAGACAATGCTACAAACAACGCAAGCACTATTAATTAACTAGATGCAACAATAATGGTGCATCCACAAGTGAACGGTTATAAGCGGTCGAATTACAGATTATTCTTCTAATTAATACCTCCTGACACTTAGCTGGCAATAAAATGAATCAAACCGAGCGAATTTCATATTCAGCAACTTTCCATGTCTCATAGGAACAGAGAACCTACAATACACTGGATTTGAAATACCTTGGACATGGAACCAATAGATTTGAAAAGGAAGTTTCAGAGTCGTTCGGATTCTTCATAGTACATCTATGTTAACTCGTCTGGTAATTTCAGCGGAAGCTAAATCGTCCTATGTCATTAGTGAATCCAAATGGATGAATTCGCTGACGGCGACCAGTGCGCTTTCTATTGCAATTTTATGCTTTAGAATGAAACCGACTACAATAACTTTGTTAGAGGCATTTCGCTTTTGATCATAATGGCAGGACACATCCTGACAACAGGAAATGGCTCCTGAAAGACGATCTTCTTCCGCTCATAGAACAGTATCATCAGCACAATCCAAATTAGCTGGCAATTCATCCAGTGAAACCACATATATAATTCCGCATACTTAAAAGTCATCTAAAATTTCTACACAATGTGCATTTAGAATGTTCAGGTCAATTCTAGTGGCCAATAATTCATGGAGTGGTAATAGTCAGACCACGATGACGTCTACTAGATTTCGCTTACAAGCTCTACCTCGAATCATCAAAACTAAAAATACTTATTCAAGAATACCACCATACATGTACCATTGGTAGAACAGGACCTTGAAGCACCGTGTATGGTGGCACTCCCACCCAGGTCTTAGAAAAAAGCTCATAAAGCAAGTGTGTTTTAGCTTTAACAATGTCATTTACACTTCTGACAGATTATTCCCGTATGTTCGTGTCTGTCCATAACTGCAATATACAACCAACTAAGTGAAATTAGACTGGTTGAATATTAAACAAATCTTTAAATACATTCAAATATTTGTTAAATGACGTAATTGAGGTTTCCTTCGTGTTATAATGTATGGAGTCCAATAAATCAGATACACCGTTCATAACCTCATGAGGCCACTTTCGAAGACGAGAACGTTCCAATTGTCCTATCTGAGGCTGAAGTGATTACAACAGAAAGTCATTACAGAAGTGGATGCATTAAGATGAAGCAGTCAGCACAATGATGGAAGCAGCCTTTGAGCCACAGAAATGTATATAAATTAATAAATATTTGAGTTTAGTTTTACTAAATGTACGCACTTTATACGAGCAAACCCATATAAATAATTGATTAAAAATAAAGCAGTTGGGTTGTGCAAAATGACTTCTGACGGATTGGAAAACAGTAAGAATATTGTATGCACAAATAAAAACTGACTGCGGAGTTAGGGATAATTAAGTCTCGGCTGGACGACACACTCATAATAAACTCTGAGTGAATCCACATAACCCAACTCTGTCAACGATTGTGACCGCTCTAGGATTTAAGCCTATGCTTGCACATCAGATTATGGAAAGGCCACAGTTGTGGTTCGAAAATTTTGAAACAAGTTCGAGCGCAAGAAGTTTCATTAGAATCTACTATTTTGCGTGTGCCTGTTCAGGAATTAGTTAACTGGACCATTTAACAATAATTTATTGTGCGGTTGGTGGTAACAATTCTTTAAATAAATGCGAGCTTGAAGCAAACACCAATCCTATTGTATTTAACCAGTCGTCGAACAACATAACAAAACTACCGCCAGCCGCAACGCACTGTCTATCGAGGATCAAACCGCATTGAATATATTTAAAAATAAAATTTAGATATGCGGCTCTCACCTCTAGCAGTCTCGCATATATTAAACTTGACTGGAAATGTCGGCTGCACAATTTCTATGCAGTCACGAACATTAACTGTTTGCAGCTTTCGCCACATATACATATATAGGCAATAAAATTTAAACAATAATTGATTGCGCGGGTGGTGGTAACAATTCTTTAAATCAAGTTTGCGAGCTTGAAGTAAACACCAATCCCACTTTATTTAACCAGTCGTCGAACAACATAACAAAACTACCGCTAGCCGCAACGCACTGACGCGTTTCGACCTTCCATGATCATCATCAGAGTACGACGGCAAACTGACTATCGAGGATAAAACCGCATTGAATATATATGGAAATCAAATTTAGATATGCGGCTCTCACCTCTAGCAGTCTCGCATACATTGAACTTGAAGTAAACACCAACCCCATTGTATTTAACCAGTCTTCGAACAACATAACAAAACTACCGACGACTGTGATATGTTTGTTTATTTGTACACACATTTATATTAACACCGTTCGTATACTAACATGTTTTGTTTTGTCTTTTAGCATGTATATCTGCATTATATGATGAATAAAGCCTAATATTTTAGGCAACTCTTTCTTCTGACTTGTCTAATCATTCTGCCCGATTGCTGTGCTTGTTACAGAACAATTTATTCATCATATAACCCAATCATGGAACGCCTTATTCGACCTGAAAGATTGGATGTTGAACCTAGTGCACCAGATGCAGCAAAACAATGGAATCATTGGTATCGTACATTCTGTGGCCTCCTGAAAGCGGTCGAATCCATGAATCCGGATAAATTGGACACTCTTATTTCCTACGTCTCTCCTAACGTATATGAACACATCGTTGATTGTGATACTTATGATCATGCTATCAAAACTCTAATGAATCTCTATGTCAGACCGAAAAATGAAGTCTTTGTTCGTCATATACTCGCGACTACTAAACAAGAAAATGGACAAAAATTGGATCAATTTGTTCAGATTCTGAAATCGTTAGCTAGGGAATGCAATTTCAAACCAACTACGGCCGAGGAAAATCGAGACGATACTCTGCGCGATGCCTTCATTAATGGAATCCAGTCCAATTCAATCAGACAACGTCTCTTAGAACACAACTCACTTAATTTTCAAGCGGCTTTTGATCAAGCACGTGGTCTCGAAATGGCGGAAAAGCAATCATTATCATATCAAAACTGTTTGAATTCTGCACACACTGCAACAGTTCAGCCACTCTGTCCTTCATCAACCTCCGATAAATCTACAGATAATCTTGTTGCTGCTGTTAAACAAAAATGTGACTTTTGTGGGTACGATTATCATTTAAGATGGAAATGTCCGGCCAGAAACGCCTTCTGTAAAAGTTGTGGAAACAAAGGACATTTTCAAAAGGTATTTCGCTCTAAGAATCACCGCCCAGTGGTTTCGACGCTTCATCCTACCATATCTGCAACTGTATTAGCAGCTGCTCCAGATTGCCTCACCAAATGTGTAATAAATCTAGAAGTCAATAACATAAATTGTCATGCTCTCATTGATACAGGCAGTTCCTGTAGTTATGTTTCAGAAGCCTTCGTTTTGAAAAATAATTGGAAAATTCACCCCTCTCAAGAAACAATAACCATGGCGTCTAGCTCATTTTCAAGTCATACCAAAGGTCATTGTTTTGTGTCGATTCAATACAAATCATGTGTTTATCAAAATATCAAGCTATCCATACTTTCTGATCTTTGTACTGACGTACTCCTCGGTCATGACTTCCTTGGATTGCATAAAAGTGTAAATATCTCTTTTGGTGGTAATAAATCGTCATTCACCGTCTGTT